>JANAVB010002398.1:3232547-3306273 GCA_029216955.1 Iris pallida
GTTTTAGGAATTAACAGTTAGGTCCAAACCTAACAGTTTGCAAATAATATTTGCAAACTGAATTTAAAATAATTGATATATTTGCCAAACCGATATAAAAACAATTTTAAATATTACAAAGTGATATTAGGACTTTCAAATAATTACAAAGGATATATTTGACTTAAAAACTATATAAAAATGATCTAAAAATTCTAGAAATATTCCTAAAAATTATATTAATTATTTTAAAGCTAAATAGGTCATTAGCAACTAATTTACACTAATTAAACCAATTTGAAAAAACAGGGGTGACACATTTGCTATAAGGACTTTGCATTAATCTACGGTATGACATCGTGATCAGGACATAGTCCCGACAGCCATTCGATTGGCGAAGAAACTATGTAGCGTAGATAAAGTTGATTGTCCTCCGACCCCCATCCCTCGGCAATGATGATACGGACAACCTATCAAACATCTTTAGTAGTAGGTAATGTCTTAGTATACATTTTGTGGGTTATTTATTGATTCTGTTACATCTTTCAGATACTAGATCGATAAGAACATATACTACACCATATGTACATAACATAAATGATTCACACTAATGTATGCTAGAATAAATTTTGGGTAGTGTCTGAGCCATCCGTTCATACTTGTCAAAAAATCGAATATAACCTTTTATTGCCATTCGACTGGCGGGCAGAAATCTATGTACGACATTTGCTATAAGGAATTTGCATTAATCTTGGTATGACATCGTGATCAGGACATAGTCCCTGAAACTATGTAGTCGTCGATAAAGTTGACTGTCCTCCAACATCCATACCTCGGCAATGATGATACGGCAACCTATCACTACATCTTTAGTAGTATAAGTATCTTAGTATTACATTATGTGGGTTCATTGATTTTGTTACATCCTTCATACTAGATTCGATAAGAACATATACTACACCATATGTACAGAACATAGATGATTCAAACTAATGTATGCTAGAATGAATTTTGGGTTGTTCTGAGCCATTCGTCATTACACTGGCAATTAAGCATATGAAATATATTGTTGAAGAACATAAAACTTATGGTCGTACAATCGCACTTTCGTGCGTCAGTCATGTCGGTCTTCACTTTCTACAGTAATTATCTTAAAATGGATATGAATTACTATCTGCGAAACCGTTTGTGGATGTACAATCGTTATCCTAATGAATTACTATCTGTGTTAATCTTTGCAGAATTATCTTAAAATGGATATAAATACTATCTGCAGAACGTTT
Organism: Iris pallida; assembly: GCA_029216955.1. Lineage (NCBI taxonomy): Eukaryota > Viridiplantae > Streptophyta > Magnoliopsida > Asparagales > Iridaceae > Iris > Iris pallida. Next base: position 3,233,810 of record JANAVB010002398.1, read on the forward strand.
GTGGATGTACAATAGTCATCGTCATCCTGATGACATGTGCGGTGTACGGGATAAATTTATACAGGGTGTGCAACAGTTCCTACAGTTTGCCAAGGCATTCCTTCAGTACATGGACCGTACAAAAATTAACTATCCATGTGTGATATGTCACAACTTGAAATATTATTCAGAAGTGGATGGACATATCATTTGTATTCGAGGGGTTTCATGCCAAATTATTATCAGTGGACCGTACACGGAGAACTTGTGCCTTTAGCATTCGATCCAGAGCCTTATGTAGATGTCCACGAGCATGCTGATTACGACCAAGGGTGGACGAACATGGTTTTCAATGCTGCGGGGCTAGTTTCGATCCGAACAATCAATATGCAGCTGAGGAGGCACCGAATGTCGATGTTGCAAAGTTCATGGAGTTGCTGGAGAATGCAAAAACTCCTTTATATCCTGGTTGTGATGACCATTCATGTTGGAGGTGATTACAAGATTGTTGAGCATAAAATCAGATTTTACATGTCTCAAAAATGCTACAACCGAATCCTGGAGTTAATTAAAGATATATTGTCGGAGGGTGGCAAGTTACCTAAAGATTTCTACCGATCCAGAGAATGGTGAGATCGCTCTGGATGGGGTATAAAAAAATTGATACATGTCGCAACAGATGCATTGTACTATAGGACGACAAGGATGAAGGCGCCTGCAGATTTTGTGGTGCCGATCGCTTCAAGACAACTAGTACAACAAGGACTTCTGGTGCACAAGCCAACAGATTCGATGTACTATTTACCTTTGACGCTGCGGTTGCAGAGGTTGTTTATGGCAAAGAAGACAGCTGATAATATGAGTTGGCACAAGCGGGAACAAATAGATGGAGTAATGGATCATCCATCCGACGGGGAAGCATGGAAGCACTTTAATCGAGTGTATCCCGATTTTGCTTTGGAGCCGCGTAACGTCAGATTGGGGCTTTCCTCCGACGGTTTTACCCTATTTGGACTTTTGGGCTCACAATATTCTTGTTGGCCTATGATTGTTACTCAGTATAACTTGCCGTCTTGGTTGTGTATGAAGACTCCTTATATTTTTCTAACTGTTATTATTCCAGGTCCAAAGAACCCGAAGAAGAACATCGATGTGTACATACAGCCCTTGGTAGATGAGCTGAATCAGTTGTGGGAAGTAGGTGCAACCACATATGATGTTTCCAGAAAGCAGAACTTTCAGATGAGGGCCGCACTAATGTGGACCATCAATGATTTCCCTGCCTATGGAATGTTATCGGGTTGGAGCACACATGGTCGTCTCGTATATCCGTATTGCATGGATCGTACTAGAGCTTTCCGTTTGAAACACGAAGGAAAACTGTGCTTCTTCGATTGCCATCAACAGTTCCTGCCAAAGGATCATCCGTACCGGAGGAACATGAATACTTTTCGTGCTGGCGTGGTAGAGAAGTCCAGTGCACCACCACGGTGGTACAAGGACACGATATTGGAGGAAGTTAAAGAATTGTCAAGTGCTATTGAAGAGCCTACAGCGGGTACAAGTGTGATGGATTTGGCCGCGCTCACAACTGGATGAAGAGGAGTATATTCTGGGACCTTCCATATTGGAGTGACCATCTGCAGAGGGAGGGGTTGGTACATCACAGCCCTCTCCGCCTCAGTCAGAGGACGAGCTCTGGAAGACCATCGTTGGTGGTCTTCATAGAGGTACGTACTACGGTACGGGGTCCTATGGCACATTTATTATGATGCAGGCATCCAGGGCTCCGTCTGCCTGTGCGCATTCACAGCCCTCACAGGCCGAGTCGTCTCGAGTCGAGGATACCATTTCCCGCCAGATTGCTGAGCTGTTCAACGATATGCTGAGGAGGATTTCTGAGCAGCCAGGGTCTCCACTACCAAAATAAGTGGTTTTAGCGACGCCCAAAAACGTCGCTAAAACAACAAAATCCGTCGCTAATATGAAGCACCGACGCAATTACCGACGTTTAAGTTTTGTCACCGTTTCCTTAGTCGCTGATTACAAAAACGTCGCTGAACGTCGCAATTACCGACATCCAGCGACGTAACTGTACGTCGGTGAGTTCTCGACGTCTACCGTCGTGTCGGCGGTATATTAGCGACGTATATGTAGTCGCTACACATCGGTGAAGTCCTGGAATAATTCTCGACGTCTACCGTCGTTTCGTCGGTAATATAGCGACGTGAATGTAGTCGCTAGACGTCGGAGACCTGTACATTTTTTTGCAGCTAGTCGTCGGTAAACGTCGGAAAAGCGTCGGAGACCTGTACTTTTTTTGCAGTTAGTCGTCGGTAAATGTCGGAAAAATGTCGGAAAAATGTATTTTTTGCAGCTTCTCGTCGGTAAACGTCGGAAACTGACGTCGATAAACGTCAGTAAGTGTCGCTAAACGTCGCTAAAATTGTAAAAAAATAAAAAAAATAAAAAAAATAAAACACAGATTCTATATTACCACTCACAATTCAAGATGCTACACATATAGGTACACATTCAAATCCCCACTCACAATTCCAAATCACAGCGCATTCAAACCCCCACTCACAATTCAAGATGCTACACATATAGCTTTAATCTAAGTTAATTAACATCCAATCCAAACACAATTAACATTTATCGACGAAGGAATTAACATCCAATCCAAACAAGTCACAAGTCAAATCGATACAAACACAATTAACATCCAAATCCAAACATCCAATCATAAGTCACAAACATATGATGATACAAACACAAACAAAAGTCCTAACTAGGACTACTAGTGATCTGGTGCAGGAGGGGCACCGCCGCGACGAAGGGATAACAACTCCTTATACTCCGCAAGTGAAATCGATACAGATGGAGCGCCAGGCTGTGACGTCGGTGGAGTCGGTGTCGAAGAAGAAGGCGGTGGAGGCGGCGGAGTCGACGACGATGAAGGCGCACCCAGAGTACCAGCATGCTCCAACGCTGTAAGTCACTGGTTGTATGAATCCATGATAGATAACATTCTACCACTGCTCTGGACCATCGAATCCTGCGCCAATCTCACCGTCTCGGCCATGGTCACCTGTCCTGTCTGCAACTCCGTCACCGTGCGCTCTAACCCTCCAACAGTGCGCTCTGTCCTCTCAGTCGTCTCTACGAGCCCCATAATGGCGCGGTCGAGCACATCCAATCGTGCTATCAGCGCAGGATCGTCCGTAGGGTGCTGAGACTGCTGCTCGATCCGTCGTAGCAGGTCGTCACGGAGAGACTCCATCATCTGGTGGACTCGGGCAGACTCCTGGGACGGCTGTGGACCATGCACACTAGCAGGAGATGTCCTAGAGGACTGGGTCGCAACTAGGGCGCCATAGGATCCCGTACCGTAGTACGTACCCCTATGGAGGCCACCAGCGGCGGTCATCCACAGCTCGTCCTTCGACAGAGCTTGAGTGGGCTGCGAGGAAGTACCGGCCACTCCTGCATCAGGTGCACTAGCAGTCGCCCATTCCCGCAGCCTCTGATACTCGGCCTAGAAAGTATGGATAGTACTATATGATTTCTAATTTCTAATTAATGTACTTATTTTTACTAACTTCATGAATATTTATTTGCATCATATTTACTAAGTTATATTAAAATTGACACGAAGTATTAAATTAAGATAACGTATTATAATACTTACATAGGTCTGCTCGGCCCTCTCGTCAATAAGGACTCCGCCCTTCCGATGGGTGGCCAGGAAGACGGTCACCATGTCGGCGTTACCGACCTTCCTTACCTGTAATTAAATATATTATCTTAGTAATAATTTATCGGATTTGAATTAAAATAATATTTCTAAAAGAGAAAGACATACCAGACGACGGAAATGTTCCGTCATCGGAATCGACCCACCGTACCACTTCGAGGCATGTTGCCTAGCCGCCTTAGCCTTCTCCGACTTCTCCTTGTACCTTGGCTCGTTGAATCGAGCCTTCATCGCATTCCACTGATCAGGGGTGATCCAACCTTTGATCGGCTTTCCGGCACGATCACGTTCCTTCTGATCATTAATAGAGTCGCGGATCAGCTTAGCAGCGACGGAAGGAAACATCCCCTCGATCAGCTCGGCCCGGTGCGGTGGATAGTAAAACATATCCTAGAACAGTACGAAACCAAATATTTATCAGTTATATATAATATGCATAAATTAAATGATTCATGTTAAAAACAAATCTATTTTAACCTTGAAGCGCGTAAACCAATAGTTCTTCCTTTCGTCTGGAGCATCAGAGTAGTTAATCCATGGACCACCATAATTATGCCTCAACATATCGCCTAGGCGTCTCTGTACCCCTGGAGGACGATATCTATACAGACATATTATATTCATGAAAAAAGTTAATTTATGATAAAAACAGAAAAGAAAAAATCATAAACCAAAATACCTACTTTGTACCGTCGGCCCAGATCTCCGTCCTCCTCTCCTCCGTAGGTACGCAAGGAGGATCTGCATGATGCTGGTCGGCCGTCGGCACATCCTTCTCGGCCGTCGGCGTAGCCTCCGCCATCTGTTCATCCGTCTCCATCGTCGTATCAGCATCAGGAACGCTAGACGGGCGAGTACTCTCAACAGGCCTGGAACTACTCGTCCCAGGAGATATGCCACGTGATGTCGTCCCAGCAGGCCCAGCTACTGTCCGATATGGAGGAGTAATCGGCGACGAAGATCCAGAGCCGGTACCAGTAGGAGGTACCGAAGGAAAACTCCGTCCTCTAGCAGTACCTGTAGGAAGTACTGGAGGATCATGTCCTCGTCGTGTCCCTCGTAACGCTCCGCGACGACCTGCCATACCTGATAACAGTATATGATAGTACAAGAAATAATAGAGACTAGAAATATAAAAGTACAACAAATAATAGAGACTAGAAATATGAAAGTACAACAAATAATAGAGACTAGAAATATGACAGTACAACAAAGATAATAACCAAGGTAACATATGATGATACATTCTACAATAAACATCTAAGTCCAGATAATATATTCTAGAAGAAACATCTAAGTTCAGATAAGTATATCTCTCTCAATCATCTTCAGAATAATCATCTTGTTCGTCTTTCTCGACCTCATCTTCCTCTTCCTCCTCATCTTCACTTTCGTCTTCCCCTTCGTCGGCTTCGTCTTCCTCTTCGGATAATTCTACATCTTCTATATTATGTGTCGTGTAATGCGTAACTTCCGTGGAGTCCACATCGACAATATTGGTTACAGGAGGTAGCTCGTCCTCCTGGTAAGCTTTTTCATCAACATCAAAAGTATCTCTAGCTTTAGTCTTGCATACTGCCCACCAGTCAGACTTCGTTGCTCCCCGTCTCGGATAAGCTGTGAAGTACACGAGCTGAGCCTGAGTTGCTAGGACAAACGGTTCGTAGCCTTGATATCTACGCTTGTAGTTTATATCCACAAGACCATGCTTGTCAATTTTCCAGCCTTGATTTTCAATCGGATCGAACCATTCACACTTGAACAACACGATCTTTGCAGGTTCTCTGCCATAATTATATGACAACTCCACAATCTCTCGCAAGATGCCAAAGAAATCATTTCCTGGATCGACGTCTTTGTAGTTCGAAGACTTGATACACAAACAACTGTTCTTCGTGGAATCAAGATCCAGGAAGCTGTCTCTGATCGGAGCATTTGTCGACTTGAACCGAAAGCCATTGACACAATAACTTGGTCATGTTTTAACAAAAGTAATTGGTCCCTTGGCAAGAGTTCTAATTAATTCAATCTCGGGTAAAATTAGACGATCGACCTGAATATCAAAGAAGAGATAATAAGTTATTTATTGCGCAGTTGCATTAGAAGAGGCCAGTAAATATTACCGAGCTGCTTACATATTCGCTCAACCAAGAAGGAAAATGACGTCTCATTTCTTGTTCTAATGCTTCGTCTGTTAGGTAGGGTCTAACCAGCCTCAACTCATCATTATATGTGCTGGAAAACAACGAAGCATTAGAACGATTAGTACAATACTATTAGCTTATACTATTACATTGAGATGACGTAAACTCATCATTCCTTACTTACCCCTCTAGCTTCTCCACTTCATCCTCGTCGCAATTGAGTAATACATACAACTGAGCAGCCCTTAGCTCTTCGTCATTCAAATATCTCTTCTTCATTTTCCCCGAAGGCTTTCCGGACGCATTGAATACTTTCAGTATTCCATCATTAAATTCTTGATATCCGTCGTCGTTTCGCGGAGCCCTCGTTCTATTCGTAGCAACATGAGGTTTGAAATAGGAGGAGCAGAAATTTGTAATCTCCTCGAGAATATAGGCTTCACAAATAGAACCCTCGACCCGAGCCTTATTTTTTACCTTTCTTTTTAGGTGATTCAAATGTCGCTCGAACGGGTACATCCATCGATATTCGACGGGTCCACCAATACGTGCCTCGTAGGAAAGATGAATCGGCAAATGCTCCATAGAGTCGAAAATCCAGGAGGAAACACCCTCTCTAGCTTGCACAGTGTTACCGCAATGTCCTTCTCTTGCTTTTCTAGACGATCAACGAGCAATTTCTTAGAACAAAGGTCCCTGAAGAATATGCTAAGCTCCGTCAATGGATCCCAAACTGCCTGCGGTAAGAATTCCCGAAATACAATCGGAATTAACCGCTCCATGAATACGTGACAATCATGGCTCTTCATACCTGTCAGTTTGTTCTCCTTGAGGTCGACGCATCTTCTCAAGTTTGAAACATACCCATCTGGAAATTTCAGACATTGAATTCACCTACAAAGCCTCACTTTATCCTCCTTCTCCAGTGAGAAAATTGCCTTAGGCTGCTTCAACTTCCCATTCCCGTCCTCTATCAAATGCAATGCAGGACGTCTACATATTTCTTTCAAGTCCAATCTAGCCTTAGGATTGTCTTTCGTCTTCCCCTTTACGTCCATTACAGTATTAATTATGTTGTCAAACACATTCTTCTCGATATGCATGACATCAAGGTTATGTCTAATCAGATTGGTGCTCCAGTATGGCAGATCCCAGAATATACTCCTCTTCGTCCAGTTATGAGTGCGACCAAATCCGTCACACTTGTAGCCCGTAGCAGGCTGCTCAATAGCACTTGGTAAATCTCTAACCTCCTCCCATATCGTGGCTCCGCACCACCTTGTCGGTGGATCACCCTTCTCCACAACGCCAGCACGAAAAGCATTCCTGTTCCTCCGGTACGGATGATCCTTCGGCAGGAATTGTCGATGACAATCGAAGAAGCACAGTTTGCCTCTGTGTTTCAATTTGAAAGCCTTAGTGTCGTCCATGCAACACGGACATGAAAGACGACCATGCGTGCTCCATCCAGATAACATTCCATAGGCCGGAAAGTCGTTGATGGTCCACATAAGTGCTGCCCGCATCTGGAAATTTTATTTTCTAGATACATCGTACGTGTTGGAACCTACTTCCCACAGCTGATTCAACTCATCAATCAATGGCTGTAAATAAACATCGATGTTCCTTTTCGGATTGTTCGGACCTGGGATAATAACGGTGAGGAACATATATGGAGTCTTCATGCACATCCAAGGCGGTAGATTGTACGGGGTGACGATCACAGGCCAACACGAATACTGGGATCCCGAAAGTCCGAATGGGGTAAAACCGTCAGAGCAGAGACCCAATCTAACATTACGCGGATCAGAAGCAAAATCTGGATACTCTCGATCAAAGTGCTTCCATGCTTCTCCATCAGATGGGTGATCCAACACTCCTTCGGTATGTTCCCGCTTATGCCAACTCATGTTTTCTGCAGTTTCCTTCACCATAAACAACCGCTGCAAACGCGGCGTCAACGGCAAGTAGTGCATCGAAGAGGTAGGCTTCCTGTAGCGATCGACACCACAAAATCTGCAGGCGTCTTCATCCTTGTCGTCTTTATAGTACAACATGCACCCGTTGCGACAGGCATCAATTTTTTTATATCCTATCCAGAGCGATCTAACCATCCTCTTAGACCGGTAGAAGTCTATAGGCAACTTCGCACCCTCAGGCAATATTTCTATAAGCAACTCCATAATACGGTTGTAGCAATCTTGCGACATGTTAAAATTGGACTTGATGCTCAACAATCTTGTAACCACCTCCAACGGTGAATGATCCTCACAACCAAGATATAATGGAGTCCTTGCATTCTCCAGCAACTCCATGAACTGTGCAGCATCGGGGTTCGGTGCCTCCTTAGGTGCATCATGATCATCCGGATCGAAACTAGGCCCGGCCGCGTCAAAAACCATGTTCACCAACCCATCGTCGTAAGGAGCGTTGTTGTGGACATCCACATAAGGCTCGTACTCCGATGCTAAAGACACAAGTTCTCCGTGCTCGCTCCACTGATAGTAATTCGGCGTGAAACCCTTCGAGTACAAATGATACGTGACATCCACTTCTGGATGATATTTCAAGTTGCGACATCTCACACACGGACATTTAATTTTGGTACCGTCCATGTACTGAGGGAACGCCTTGGCAAACTGCAGGAACTGGTGTACACCCTCTATGAATTCATCCCGCACACCGCATATGTCATCAGGATGACGATTGTACATCCAAGTACGATTTCGCAGATAGTAATTCAGCTCCATAATTCTGTAAGATAGATACATCAAGGTAGTGAATGATATGCAAGTGTCAAAGCTTTTCCGATGGATTGCATTTATCTTTTCATCCATTCATTCATGCATTGCATTTATCTTTTCAGTTTTGCATATCATTACCTACTATTATACATGCATACTTTATATATACATCAAGGTAGTAATACTAGTTGATGTTCTGAAAAGGAGAGTGCGATGTCTAGTAGAGGATTCTTTTTTTTGAGGAGCTGTCATATCATTGAAGTCAATATAAAATAAAAGAAGGATGAGAAGGGTTTGACTATCTACACACTTTATATACATGCATTGCATTTATCTTTTCAGTTTTGCATATCATTACCTACTATTATACATGCATACTTTATATAAACATAATTAGTATATAATCATGTAACTGGTGGATCCGCTAGCTAGTAAGCCGGATGTACTTAATATCAGAGAGTATCAAATTAGTATCAGTATATAGGTTAGGTAGACCGTATATACGGTCGATAATGATAGCGATAGTCCGATACCGATAGCGATAGTCCGATACCGATAGTTCGATCGATACCGATAGTTTGATACCGATAGCGATAGTCCGATACCGATAGCGATAGTTCGATACCGATAGCGATAGTCCGATACAGATACACATGGTTTATACATATGTCAGGGGGGTGTCTCGTGTCTAGCAAACTAGACACGAGGTGTCCAAACAAGAAACGTGCACAGGCTCGTGTTGAGGTGTCGAGCCGGTTAGAGTTAGGGTTTACCTGACCGTGACGACGAGGGGGAGCGACGACGGCGAGGGGGAGCGGCGGTCGAGGTGGCTGGAGCTGGCTCTGGCGAACGGCGAGGGGGAGCGGCGGTGGAGGGGGAGCGGCGGTGGAGGGAGAGGAGGGGGTCGACGGTCTCCGAAGGAGGAGAGCGGCGGTCACCGAAGGTCGGTGGGGGTCGAGGGCCGAGGGGGTGGGGGAAGCCGGCTCGGGGTTGGGGGGGGAAGGAAAATAATTGGGGGGAAAATAATGGGGGGAATAAAAATCGAACCTGACCTATATTTACAAGTTAGCGACGTCACACAAAAACGTCGGTAAACGTCGCTAGTATAAGTGATATTAGCGATGAATTAACATATACGTCGGTAAACGTCGCTAATATCACTAATATTAGCGACGTTTACCGACTTATACGCGACGTTATCTGTTTAAAACGCAAACGTAGTTTAAATACGTCGCAGAACGTTGCTGTCCGTCGCTAATAACGACGTTTTGCGACGTAATAAAAAAACGTCGCTAAATTATTTTTTTCCTGCGACGTTTTCTTAAAATGTCGCTAATTTCGTCGGTAATATGACTTATTTTGGTAGTGCTCAGACACAAAGGGACGCTGCGTCCGTCACCGCACGCTTTGACGAGATCGAGCGCACCATGAGGGATGTACAGAGGACGCAGGAGTCCATTCATGGCACCGTTACTAGGATAGCGGCTTGCATGGAGCAATGTAGTGCCAGACTGCTAGCCCTAGTGGAGACGCGGACGCACCCATCTCCAGCGGTTATACTGCCTCCTTCTCCAACGGTTACACTGCCTCCTTCTACAGCGGTTATATTGCCTCCTCCTTCATCGTCGTTGGTGGTTCTTACACCAGAGCAGTATGCTTACCTTCTTTCCAGGAGCGGTGATGCTCCTCCTAATCAGCCGTAGTCGACATATATATTATTGTGTGATGGCCCATTGTTGGGTCTTTTATGTGTTTCTACATACATTGTTATTATGTTTTATATTGTTTGATACTGTTGTTGAAATTTTTCATATATCTGTGTTGAGTGATGTGATTATGTTTCATACGTGTTCATGATTGTGTTTCATATGTCTTTCATATTGTTTGATACTTTGTGTTCGTGATGATCCTCCTGATTAGCCGGTGTTGAGTGTTCCACTGAAGGGGTCGACGAATCCAGGAAAATGCTGCTGTAGGTGCTGCTGCAAATGCTGTATTTTTTTTAATTTTTTTACCAATTTAGCGACGTTCAGCGACGTCCAGCGACGAATATACACGTCGCTAATTAAGTATCGAAATGTCGCTAAATATGTGCCACCACGTCGCTGATCGTCACTAAACGTCGCTAAATAGGACGTCGCTAACATGTCGCTATGTGTCAGTAATATAGCGATGTATCAATGTCGCAGAACGTCGCCAATTTTCTGACATTCCAGGTCGGCATAGATGTATGGTATGTCGCTAAAACATCGCTAGCCGACATCGGTAAATGCAGTCACTTTACGTCGCTTGTAGTCGCTAAATTAGCGACGCGGCTACATCGCTAATTGTCCTCGCAATAGCGACATATTGCGACGTCCTGGTATTTAGAGACTAAGTAAATCGCGACTATGTACAAACATCGCTAATTACGTCGCCAATTGAATTTAGCAACATATTTGCCCTATTTAGCGACGTCCTCTGCCATCGCTGATTTGACAGATTTTAGTAGTGCATGCATAAGAATATAAACAGGATATAAACAAGGAACGAGACATACACATGGCAAGAGACTACGACCAAAACTGCTGACAAGTGACTATCGACAAGTGGCTACTGACAGGTGACTATGAACTGGAATACAAGAACAACTACACGTGACTGAACTGCTGGATGAACGAGTGAACAAGAGTTCAATGGAAAACCAATCCCTCGTCCCGAGTGTGGACTCACGGGTTTGAAACTAATCACTAACCTTCGCCCCAAGCGTGGACTCGCAGTTTAGTTCACGACAAACACCCTCACCCCGAATGTGGACTCGCAGGTGCATACAAATCACTAACCTTCGCCCCGAGTGTGGACTCGCGAGTTAGTTCAAGATAATCACCCTCGTCCCGTGTGTGGACTCTCAGGTGTAAATAGTCAACCCTCGTCCCGAGTGTGGACTCACGGGTACAAACAGTCAAGACAAATACCCTCGTCCCGAGTGTGGACTCATGGGTGAAGAAAATGAATCAGGGATAGCAGTTCAGTTCATATACTTGTAGACATGACTCAATCAAGATACAGGAAAGGACAGTTCTAGCATGAACTATAATGTGAACAAGCCTAGTATAACTACACTATCGAGTCATAAAAGATGATATACAAGCAAGACAATAAACTGGTAAACGCGCTATGATAAAATCATATAAATCTATAGCAACTAAGGTAACAAAAGATAACATACTAAAACGGATGAACTATAAGCATAAAATGAACTGTAGAGGGAGGCAAGATATCTTGCCTGGTGGTAGCACGAAGAACCAACAATATACCATCAACCGGTAAGCCATAAAGTCTAATTCTCATAATTATGTCAAAAAATTGAAACAAACATTGCCAATATTTCTTAAAATAGTTAATTTAGCTAAGATTGCCTGTCCTTAAGTCCAATTCTGGACACAGGGGCAAAACGGTAATTTCGGACCAAAACGATGTCTACCGTTGGACCCGCTTTGTACTGAAAAGCGTGCCAGAGTCAATGGTCTCTAAAGTCGTCAAACTACTTGTCTACGAATTCATTTTGATGATACGAACCCAACCGTATGTCCAAAGTTGGATTCGGACAGGCCGTGCACAAAATTGCCTGTTGAATCGGATCGTAGGGCCCGTAAAACGTTGATCTAATCAACTGTCTCAGAATCGGACCAAACTTGGCATACAGGACCAAAAAAATGATACTGTCTTTTTGGCATAAGTTTCGTCTCGATCTGACGAACGTGCGTAAAGTAATTAAGAAATTTGTAAAGAGACCGATACGGTGAATTTCGACGGATACGCATCAAATTCGTCCCGCACACGCAACCAATTTGAATTCCGTCAAAGCCCACACATCGGCAAAATTGATATGTACCTTTCGATGCCTTCGGTTCGCGACCACGTCGCCTGGTTTGGCTGGACGCACGTTGTATCGGAGGTTTTTTCCTAAATTTTATAGTTTTGAAAACTGTTTTTCTTGTAACTTTATAATCCAATTACTTTTTATACAGTGAACGAAAAATTAATCTATTAGAATGGTCTTAAAGTTCTACATGTGGTCTATAACTGTATTCAAGTACAACTTCTAAACTGTTACAAGATCGATCGAAATCGATCTTCGAACATGGGTGTATGGACTATCATATGTTCTATTTAGAATAGGTTTCTCGAGATTTTTTCAATGATTTCATGATCGATATAGTCTAGTAGAATTAATTCTACATGAACAGGGATGAAGGGGGTCAACTTGGCTCTTCAAAACAATTTACGGTTCAAAAAATGATCAAACGTAGACGGAGAAAACATACCGAGAAGTTGGGCCTCCACGTTGATACTGCTGTCGCGGATGCTGTTTCTGTGCTCGCACGTGGGCGGCTCCGCCTGCACCTGGCGACGACGCACGGCCCAGGGGTGTGCCCATGGTCGAACTCCGGCCAGGGATCGTTGGGACGTGGTTTAGGGTTAGGGTTTCCTGGTTCGAGAGAGATTTTCTCTCTCGATCTCCCGACTATATATATATATATATATATATATATATATATATATATATATTTTCTCTCTCGATCTCCCGACTATATATATATATATATATATATATATATATATATATATATATATATATATATATGCTCTCGGGCTGGGCTGGGATAGGAGTGCTGCTGTGCGGTTGGGGGGGTTAGCTGGGCTGGGTACTTTGATTTCCTTTTTTCCTTTTTTTCTTTATTCATTGCTTTTTCTATTTTTTTTATTCCATTATATTTATATATATACCTGAATAATATCTTCATATACATATCTAGCATTGTATCCATAATAACAATTAAATATTTATATATCTATACCTCTAATATATATATATATATATATATATATATATATATATATATATATATATATATATATATATATATATATATATATATATATATATATATATAGACACATCCCTTTACCTATATATAAAAAAATCATGTAACCATTAATAAATTTAACAAAGACCAAAGTAAGTATATTTTTCTATAGTAATAACCATAATAATAATAATAAATTAATAAGGATAATGAAATAAGGTAAAGCCAATATGGGTGTTCATACAAACGTATGTTTGCTCAAAATCCTAAATGTACAAGGATAACTCAAGGACATTAGCTATCATATAAATGGGATAGTAATTTAATAGCAAGCACAAATATAATGTATATATAACAACCGTTTCCGAAATTGTCTCATAAGTCACTAAAGTAAAATACCAGTACCTTATACGTCTACATGGACGTCTCTGGACGTACTACCTTCCTATATGGGCTGGGACTGGGTTCGGGTCAAGTCTGGCCTAAAATGGTCTATTCGAGTCTCCTAACAAGTCATAATCATAATGAAACTAATTAATTCGTTTCATAGGGGGTCAATTCGCAACTTAGCCTGGTTTTCCTAGTTAGGACACACTTATGGCTGGGTCTTCCTTGGCATGGCTAATGCACTAATCAAGGTACGCCACTGCATTATCCGTGTCCTGATTTTTAGTCATCTTGTACTCCAAAACTCAACCATGACTTAAAGCATTCTACCGTAATAATTAACTAATTAATTATTTATAAAAATTCTAAAAATCACCATTTAAATAAAATAAATAATAATAATAATAAAATATTCAAAAAAATTTGGGATGAGGAGTTACAAATCTATCCACCTTAAAAATAATTTCGTCCTCGAAATTCTAATTCATAATTATTCCTTAAAATTCAAGAGAAAGTCTACTTTTACCTTCATCTCCTTAAAAAAATTCTTTCTAATAGCTTATATCATTCTCCTAGCCATTTTGTAACTACAAAACCTCGAGAACTTCTACCCACCTTTGGTTACACTACTCCCTCGAAACACAGGTCACTAAAACCTTATAACCTTCTAACTAGTTGCTAACAATTCTACCAACAGATATCTAGGGCATATGGCATCTATAATCCCTCATATCTATAAACAACCAAAAATTCAATAATCAGGCAATATTATACTATAACTTAAGAATTTCTGATGAAGTCTAGACAACACGATCATTCGTCACCCCGAAATAGGAAGGGACGAGAATCAAGAGTACGGGAAGGCAAGGAAGAAAAATCAAGAGCGAATACGAAGTTTCAAGGATGTTAGAAAAATTTTTAAGAGAATTTTCAAGGCAGTGTGGATTGAGATTTCAAAGGTTTAGTCATATTCTCATGCTCGTATTAGTACAGTTACGTAACCGATACGATATGCTCTAACCTGCATGGGCCACCAAAGCTGACATGGCAGTGCTTTCGTGTAGCACATCTCAAAACACGTGATGAGCTATACGTGATTCTCGAATACGTTTAATCCCTACTAACCCCTAAGGCTCATGCGCCTACTCAGTTTCATGCATCTCTGAGGCAGAAGATAGTATATTTTCTGTACATACCTGTACGACTGTTCCAGTAAATAAAATCTATAAATTGAGGACAGTGTCTTCCTCGCACACAAAAACCAACTATGGACCTGTAAACAACTCTACATCAATCTTATCCGTCAACTCAATATCCTACCGAACAAGATACAATTAGGGTGTCATTGAACCCTAATCCATCAACGATAGTTGGAAATTTCTCTAGTCTAGTATTGCAATAAGTAAGACTGACTATCCTACGATGAACCTCTACAAGTCAACCAATTGATACTCTTGAAGCTATTCTAGGCATCAATGCTTGATTAGATGATATGACTTCAAAAGAGGAGCTCCATCAAATGGGAATGTCACGCCCTAATCCTTCAGAATAAAATAATGTGATTTTTCCTCCAAAGTACAAACCCCAATCTCTGATTCTTTATGATGGAACAGGCGCACCCAAACAACATTTGACATACTTTTACTTCCAGATCATTCACATACCAAAGAATGATGCACTTTGGTCTAACTTGTTTATTGGTACCCTGAAGGGTGTGGATTTTGAACGGTTATGCAATCTGTGCGACAATTGTATTAAAACCTTTAAAGACTTGGAAAAATTGTTCCTGACCAGATTCTACGAGGGGATGGATGATGTCTCCATGTCAAAGCTTATTACAATGAAGCATAATAACAAAGAGCCAGCTCGTGAATTTATTGAAAGATTCAGGAGACTAGCAATGAAGTTGCACCCTGGGAATCCTTAGTCGGTATTGACTGATACATACAGGGATAATTTCTTACCTACAGTCATATTCTACATTGGGCCTGAAGACTATAATGATTTGTCGACTTTCATCGCTGCTGCTGAGAAGGTTGAAGAATCCATTCAGGTTTTACATTTAATCGGGCTCAAGTCACCGGAAGACAAAGGGAAGCATCCCCAGAACAATACTGCTTCTCGAAAAACTACCAAAGGAAAGGAGTCCTTTATGGTGGATGTGTCTGTAGCTGCTTCCCAGCCAAAATTAAAAGCTCCAACTGCTCCGAGGCCCAAGCCACACTACACCTTCAATGAAGCCCCCACATTGGACATCTTCCAGGTACTCATGAAGGGCAACAAGTTATAATTACTTCCCCCTCAAAGGCCAGATTAGGTAGGGCGAACTAATGATAAAGGATTGCTTTGAAAAATCATATCCACCAATTACTGGATTCCAAAGCAATCACGTTGCATAAAGATGAGAAACAAGTTTCTACAAATCTCGTTTCCCTCTAATCTGGAGATCTCCCTACGGATGAAGTTCAAGATTGTGTCATACCGAAACCAAATACAATATTATAAGTTGTCAACCTTCCTCCGGTTTGTGACTAGACAACCAGACTTATACCACTCGCTACTCAGCACGGTGAGGTTATATGATCTCCTTCAAGATATGGATTCAAAATCTGTCTCTTCTACTTCTAAAATTCAAAAGAAGAAGAAGAAGAGTAAGCCATGTAACATGGTCAATGAAGCTCGAGTCAGAGAAATGAGATCCAAAAAGTTATACCTATATACCTCCAATCAGAAGCAAGTGGATAATCCTTTTCCTACACCCTGCTCCTAATCGACCTGCTATTTTGGATCCATCTGAATCAGGACCATCAAAGCCGACCTCAGAAGAAAAGAAAGAAAGAAGTGAGATTTGACAAATCCTTGAAGAAATCTAATCTGGTTGGACTCGACAAACCTTCCAATTTTAATATATTGGCACAACTTACCAATACTCCAGCTCAATTATCCATATTCGAGTTGCTCCGTCTCTCCAAAGATATACAAGAGGCATTAAGTCAGGCATTACAACATGCAGATTCGTATTTATCTCAGATAGGGGAACCCGATGATGATCCTATGAATTATCCTCATTATCATAGTATGTCAGAGAAGATTCCCAACATCACCTTTACTCAAGAAGATATGTTCTTGAAGACTAAATGCCATGATAGACTCCCATACTATACATGGTACGTCGGGGCTTGTAAGGTGGACCGCATTCAAATTGATCCCGGCTTATCTGTCAATGTTATCCCTCAAAGTTTGCTTCAGGTATTGGGGATTCCAATGCACAAGTTGTCACCTACCTCTACTACTATCACTTGCTTCAATGCCGATGAAGTCATTCCCTAGGGAAGATCCATCTCAAGTGTCAGACCAAAAATCTCCAGACTGAAGTTACATGTTATGTTATTGATGCCAATGTGTCCTACAACGTTTTGTTAGGACGACGTGGATACATGACAATCTCCTTGTACCGTCTACTCTTTGTTAATGTTTTAAATATGTGAATAAAGGAGTAGTATGTACAGAATTTGCAGATATCGATCCTTTCAAGGGGGTTGAAGTGTACTTCTCTGATACAAGGCTGTATAAACCTCTAGATCAGAGGCTCTCTAACAATGAACCATAGTATTTTGTGGTGGACAAGAAGGAAGATGTTAAAGGCAAGCTAGAAGAAGCATCTACTGATCAAACCACAGAAGAACCTTTAGCCATATATTTGAACGACCCTATGTGGAAAGAGCTAGTTGAAGAGCCCTTGGCTATATATTTGAAAGGCCCTCTACGGAAGGAGCCTATCAAAACTCCACATGAGATTCATGTAGGGGTTGTACACCATTTGTTGTTGATCTTTGCAAAAACAAAACAAACATCACGTCAGAGGAGCCTCTAGTAATTGATCCGAGGACAAAGAAAGAGGAACCTCTGGTGATCGAGCAAAGGACTAAGAAAGATGAACCATTTGTAATTGATCTTCGTCGAAGCAAGCATCCAGTTCAACCGGATGAGCCCCTCATGATTGATCTGACTCATGCTGCGATATCTGTAGGAGCAAATATTGTAAATAAACCTCCATGTATTAAACTTCCTGAGAATATTTTTCTAGCAGAAAAAATCATGTACATACCTAATGAAAGAGGTTATGCTTTTGATTACTGTGGTGTTCCTGAGATTGGTCTAAAAATAATAGACTATTTGTGTTCACTTATCACGGATACGAAGCTGTTACTGCCTGTATCTATTTCTTCTAAAAGTAGTACTCTATGTTTGTCATATGAGGATTTTTTACTTTAAAGTGCCAGCTAGATCGACTGGTAAAATACCGATCATCTTTGGCCTAGCCGAGGTTCCCAAAGAAGCTTTGATTAATGATTCTGAACTAAATATCGATAGAATGCAGCTTTATCGGTACACTCCTTAAGCGAAAAATATCATTCAAAGAATGGGCTATGATTTGCATGGTCAACAAGGTCTTAATTTTGATAAAGGTCGATGTCTACCATTGCGTATCCTAACTCCAAAAGGAAAACCTCAAGACTACTATCATCGTACTCGTTCTGGGCTAGGATATATAACTCCTCCAATTACACCAAAAATATCAGACGAAGAAGATACTAATTTACATTCTCATTCTTCTGATTCTTCAGTATGGGATTCAGATCAAAGTGTGGGAGCAATATTTAGAGATGTTTTCTCAGCTTATATGGTATCTGGCAATCAAACAGAGGATGATGACATATCTATCGAGCCTTTTTAAGTCGAGCCTTAGGCTCAACAGCTTGAGACCCAATGGAAAATATGGTTTGAACAACTGGAACCTCCTACTGAAGATAAAGTTGTTCAAGTTAATTTAGGTGACTCAGAATCACCTAAACCAATATTCATCAGCAAAAAATTATCTGATGAAAATAAACATTCACTTCTTGAGCTCATTAAAGAGTATATAGATGTGTTTGCTTGGAGTTATAGAGATATGTCTGGGCTTGATACACATATAGCAATGCATCGTCTTAATATACTTCAAAATGCAAAACTTGCGAAGCAACAACACCGACGGTTCCGTCCAGATATGATGGAAGCTATTATAACCGAGGTAAAGAAACTTATAGATAGTGGCTTTATTCGAGAACAATATCCCGATTGGGTTGCTAATATAGTCTCGGTCATGAAAAAAAAAAAGATTAGGGTATGCATTGATTATAGGGACCTTAATCAAGCTTGTCCAAAGGATGAGTTTCCTCTTCCAATCACATACGTTATGATTGATAACACTTGTGGCTTCAAATGTATATGATTGGGTTTTCAGGTTACAATCAAATTAAAATATTTCAAGCTGATGAGAAACACACATGTCACTACCACATTTTAGCTTGAGGGTATTTGGGTCATTTGTGATTTTTTTTGAATTTATTTTGATTTATTGAATTGGTGATTTCTATTTTTGACTTTGGCTAATTGAGACTTTGGAGACTAACCTAGAAGTTGACCCAAGCTATGGTGACTTTGTTAGCATGGTGTGACCCTAGTCTAACTTAAGTTAACCCAATTTTAGTCATTTAGAATTTAGTTTGAAATAGGAGAATAAAGACTAGGTTCATGACTTATGACTTATGATTTTAATTTCATGACTAATAAAACATGGCCCATAGCCCATGACTTGAAACCCTAACCCTAATTTTAGCCATAGTGGCCGGCCAACATAGGGAATCCCCCCTATATATACTTTTATTCCTTTATGCTTGCCTCTTTTGTGTTGTTTCAACATTTTGAAGAAAGAGGTAAAGAGCAATCTTTTCCAATACAGAACTTTCTCATTTCAATTCCTTTTTGAACCAAATCTTTTGCAATAGATTCTAATTATCCTCTATTTGATATTCATGGAGAGTGATTTCAGTTTGTGAGCAATTTGGAGGAATTGGCTAGCAACGGAAACCATTTGATTTAGGGCTTTTCTTGATCATTTGCAACCTATAGGTAAAGCCTTCAAATTGTGGTTTAATTATGTTTTCTTTGCATGGTAGCCTATATCTAGGTATCCCCTAGCTGTAGTGAAGGTTTGGTGCCAATTGCATTTGATTTCGTGTCCGTATCGGACACGTATCATAACCTCTATACAAGTGTTTGATTAAATGCCTCAAAGAGTAATTTATTACTATTTTTAAAATCTAATTGAATAGGAATGTAGATTTATATGTGTAATTTAATTCCCAACTTGACTGAGTTGATTTTTGACACAATTCGTGTCAGTTTTGGATACGGGAACCCGTGCACGACACAGCATACACTGTCCCCTGCTGTTCTGGTATTCTAGCGGACACAACACGACACCATTTGAGATGAAATTTTGGTGACACCTAGAACACATGACTGACATGACACAAACAAAATTTCAGGCCATTTTATCGAACGGATTGGAAGAAATCCCACCCGCATCGAATTGACACTATACGACACAATGTTAAAAATGCACATGACGTGGACTCCTTGCAGGCGGGTGGACACCTACCATTACTCCTGGCGAACATGTGTGCATGACCACATGTCTCCACGTGGTCTGTGTCGTGTGCTAGACACGCGTGCACGCGTGCACGATACTACCAAAATACAGTAAATTAGCGACGAACATTTAGCGACGAAAATTTTCAGTCGGCGTTAGCGACGGCTTCGTGGCAGCTCGCCGACGGATTACCGACCACACGCCTTTACATTTTTTATTTCAATTTTAGAGGGAGGAAAGGTCGCATATCCGTCGCTAGGTAGTCGGAGATATAGCGACGGAACTCCAGTCGTCGCTATGTAGTCGATTATTTGGCGGGGATTGTGTAGAGAATTGGCGGGGCATTTCTTCGACTACGTAGCGACGGATATTCAGTCGGCAAGTATCATTAATAGCGACAACTTGGCGGCAGACAATTAGCAGTCGCGTTTTCGTTGCTAAATTTACGTTCCAGACTTAAAATGAAACGACGGGGGGAACTTTTCGTATTCCCCCCAAAATTCACTCTCTCTCCTCTCTCTCTCTCTCTCTCTCTCTCTCTTCCGCGGCTTCGGTAAACGGCGTCAGCGTCCTCTCCTCTCTCTCTCTTCCAAAGGTAATCCCCTCTCTCTTTCTCTCTCGATCTCTCTCTCTGTTGCGGTATCGACGTAGGGGCAGCGGCTGCGGCGGGCTTGGGGACATTCGGGGACTGGGCGGCTGGCTTGGGGCGGGGGCGTCGGGGGCTGGGCGGCGAGCTTGGGGCAGGGGCGTCGGGGGCTGGACGGCGGGCTTGGGACGGGGGCGTCGGGGGCTGGGCGGCGAGCTTGGGGCGGGGGCGTCGGGGGCTGGGCGGCGGGCTTGGGGCGGGGGCGTCGGGGGCTGGGCGACGGGCTTGCATGGGACGGGAGCGTCAGGGGCTGGGCGGCGGGCTTGGGGTGGGGGCGTCTGGGACTGGGCGGCGGGCTTGGGGCGACGGGCTTTGGTCAGGGGCGACGGGGGGCTTTGCTTATCAAATTCATCTGAGTTTATATATTGGCTAAATAATGTGTTATCCATATTGGGTGTTATCCATTAGTTTGATGGTGTTTGGATTAGTAAATGTGAATATAGAGTTTGGGTTCATGGTGTATATGTTCACTGTGTCAAGGACAGTGCGAGTTAATTTTAGACTAGATATTTAGGATATAGCTCCCATATCCTAGAAGTGGACTCTTGCAATTTAGAAATAGATAGATTGACTCAGTTTGATTAATTGACCTATAATCGGTATCGGACTATCGGTATCGGTATCGAACTATCGGACTATCGGTATCGAACTATCGGTATCGGTATCGCACTGTCGGTATCGGTATCGGTATCGCACTATCGGTATCGGTATCGAACTATTAGTAATAACTATACTTAGATTTTTCTCTTCTCGAGCTAGAATACTAGCGGATCCACCAGTTACATGATTATATACTAATTCTGTTTAGTTTCTCTTACTATACAGATTTTTACATCCAATCTGTGATGGATCGTTATTTCGTTGATCGTACATGGATGTACAAACGACAACACGAGAGCATAATAGGTGTGAGTGACGATTTTCAGGCAGGCGTAGAAGTGTTTCTTAAGTATGCCATGAGCAAAGCTCAGTTTATGGACGGTAACAAAATCAAGTGTCCATGTCGTAATTGTCGCAATAGACGTTACGAAGAAGTGGTGAGTGTAAGGGATCATTTGACCCGTAAGGGTTTCGTACGTGATTACGGCCTGTGGTCATCGCAAGATGAACTATATGCCGAAAGACAGGTTACGAATGCTGCTACTTATGCTTTTGATGATAATGCTGCAGCGGATTTTGTCGTCGATGACGACGAATGCTCCGTTGATTATGGAGACGTGCAGAACCTTGCACAAGATATGGTGTACGATGCGGCAGGGCCTAATTTTGATCCGGAGGATCCTAATCCCGAGGCGAAGCAGTTCTATGATATGTTTCAGGATGCTGAAACTTTTTTATATCCTGGTTGTGATCCACATTCGTACTGTCAGTGACGATGCGGTTGTTGAACATAAAGTCCGATTTTAACTTGCCACAAACTTGCTATGATCGGATTACACAACTAATGAAGGAGGTGTTACCGAAGGAATCAAAAGAGCTTCCAAAAAACTTGTACAAGTCGAAGATGATGGTCCGACAACTGGGACTGGGGTACGACAAGATAGATTATTGTCGCAACAGATGCATGTTGTACTACAAGGAGAATGAGGATGTAGAAAGTTGCAGCTTCTGTAATTGGGATCGTTACAAGAAAGTCAGGGGAAAAGGAAAGTCAACTAGAAAACGACATCCTTACAAGTATATGCATTACTTGTCGATCACGAAGCACTTGTAGAGGATGTATATGTCTCAGAATACAGCAGAACACATGACGTGGCACAACGAAGAACGCACAAAGGACGATAGAGAATTGTCACATCCTTCGGATGGAGAGGCGTAGAAATATTTTGATTTTTGCCATCCAGATTTTGCTGCAGAGCCAAGAAATGTACGCATGGGGCTATGTTCTGATGGATTTGCCACTTTCGGGCAGTCGGGATCTCAATACTCCTACTGGCCGGTCATTCTGACCCCTTACAATCTGCCACCATAGATGTGTATGAAGACTCCTTATATGTTCTTGACAGCTATCATACCGGGTCCCAAAAATCCGACGAAGAATATCGATATATATTTACAGCCGTTGGTGGATGAGCTGAAACAGCTGTGGGAGATCGGCGTCACGACCTATGATATTTCCAGGAAACAGAACTTTCAGATGAGAGCTTCACTGATGTGGACAATCAATGATTTTCCCGTATACGGTATACTGTCGGGATGGAGTACTCACGGCACCCTGTCTTGTCCGATATGCATGCAAAATAGTAAGGCGTTCCGCCTTAAGCATGGAGGAAAAACTTCTTTTTTTGATTGTCATCGTCAATTTCTGCCCGCGAGTCATCCTTGGAGAAAGAACAAGGACGCATTCAGAGCTGAAAAACAAGAATTTTCTTATCCGCCTCCTAGATTGTCGGGATACGATATTTGGAAAGATGTAAAGGACTTGCCCACTGTAATGGAAGATCCATCGAACAATCGTGTCGATGGGTTCGGATAAACCCATAACTGGACCAAACGGAGTATCTTCTGGGACTTGCATTATTGGAAAGATAATCTTATAAGGCATAATCTTGATGTTATGCATATCGAAAAGAATGTGTTCGATAATGTCTTCAATACCGTCATGGACATTAAAGGAAAGACGAAGGACAATCCAAAAGCAAGATAAGACATTGCCGAGATATGCAAGCGTCCTTATCTGGACTTGATACAAAGGGAAGCTGCTGGACAATTAAGTAAGCCAATAGCACAATACATATTGAGAAAGGAAGATAGATTAATAATCTGCAAGTCGGTATCTACTTTATGATTTCCCGACGGCTATGTGTCAAATTTGTCTAGATGCGTTGACCTCAATGAACGCAAGCTAACGGGAATAAAGAGTCATGACTGCCACGTGTTTATGGAAAGATTACTGCCCATTGCTTTGAAAGAGTTGTTGCCTTCTGCTGTATGGGTTCCGTTGGCCGAACTATCAATATTTTTTAGGGATATTTGTTCAACTAAGTTGACTGTACAACACATGGTTGAACTTGAGGAGAAGATTATCTTAACAATTTGCAAGTTGGAGAAAATATTTCCTCCTGGCTTCTTCGACAGCATGGAGCATCTATCGATTCATCTAGCATACGAAGCCCGTGTCGGTGCATCTGTTCATTATCGATGGATGTACCCATTTGAAAGGTACATAAAAATCGATATAATTTAAGTTGAATTTCAGTGGGTTTTAAAATTCTTTCTTAATTCTCAAGATAATTTGTCTCTCTAGATACCTACATCATCTAAAGAAGAAAGTCGGCAACAAAGCTCATATAGAGGCTTCGATTTGCGAAGCATATCTTATCGAAGAGGTGTCAAACTTCTGCTCCATTTATTTCGATACTCATGTTAAGACAAATCGAAATAGACCTCAAAGGAATGACGAGGATGTTGAGGATAGAGGAATATTCAATGTAAAGGGCAAGCCTGTTGGGGCTAGTAAAAGACGGTGGTTGACAGACGACGAGTATGATGCCGCTCACCGATATGTCTTGTTAAACTGTGACATACAAGAAGTGAGAGATTTGGAGAAGTAAGTCAGTACACTTGTACTCGTTATAATCTCGAATTTGATGAAGTAAGTGACTACACTTATATATTCTTATTTTCTCTAATAGTGTATTTAGAGATGAAGTCAAAATGAGGAGACCCGATATTACCGATGAAGGATTTCAAAGAGAGGTTGATTGTACATTTCCGTCATGGTTTCGCAAATATGTAAGTAACTATGATTATAATTGAGATTATTAATATATAATCTGAAACATTTAAATTATAAATATTTGTTTACAGGTTTTATTGCCTGAAACAACACTCACTCATGAGAGTGTTCGTTATCTGGCACTGGGACCGAAGAAGCAAATAAAGACTTGGCCAGGCTATGTTGTTAATGGCTTCAGGTTTAAGTCAACTCAGAATGCTATAAATGTCGAATTTATCAATGACGGCATCAGTAACAAGGATTTCGGTGTTTGTATAAGAGGCACCATCTATGACGACGATCCGAACTTTGACTATTATGGAATGCTTCGGAATATTGTAGATTTATAATATACTGGCCCATATGATATGCATATTGTGATGTTCAAATGTGAGTGGTTCGATACGACACCAAATATCGGTTGGAGAATCGATAAACAATTTGGATTCGTCGATATAAATCATCGCAGGAGGTATAAAGGGTCCGATACATTTGCGATAGCAAATCAGGCTGTTCAAGTCTACTATACAAGCTACCCAAGGCATCGTAGAGATCGATTTAACTGGTGGACAGTATGCAAGATTAAATCTAGAAATACATTCAACGTTGGAGACCCAGCATACCAAGAGGACCAGATCGAAAAATTCTAATACTTGGGACAACACTCAGATACAATGGATGTTGAAGATATTGTTGA
This sequence comes from Iris pallida, assembly GCA_029216955.1. Classification (NCBI taxonomy): domain Eukaryota; kingdom Viridiplantae; phylum Streptophyta; class Magnoliopsida; order Asparagales; family Iridaceae; genus Iris; species Iris pallida. The sequence continues at coordinate 3,259,210 of JANAVB010002398.1, forward strand.
GGAAAATAGAGGGGAGGAAGATGTTGATACACAAGACTTAGCTGTCAACCAGGGAAGAAAGAGGTATCTTGTCCCAAATATTGAGGCAGAAGAAGAAGAAAAAGAAGAAAAAGAAGAAGAAGAAGAAGAAGAAGAAGAAGAAGAAGAAGAAGAATTTGATAGGGATGAGGATACAGATGATATCGACGATGAAGATAAGGATGAGGATGAGGAGGATGATGATGAAGACGAGGCCGAGGATGAGAACGAAGATGGTGATTAGGTTAAATATTGTTGTATATTGAAAATACTTCCAAATTAGTGAATTAAGTTTGACCTCATAAAAGCAATTACGTGAATTCATGTTTTTTTCATTCGATTATTTACTTATTGCAGATGGCACTCCTAGTCTTTTTCGTCGCGGCGGCAATCATCTCCCTACTGGTGGTATGTATATTTTAGTTTAGTTTTTTTTATATCCATTTACACTTTTATATTGTTAATTATGTTTATGTGTTCTATTTATAGGTCATGATGGCTGGCCGTGGTCGTGGTGCTGGTGGTGGTCGTGGTGGTGGTGGTGCGGGTCGTGGTCGTGGTCGTAGTGGTGCTGGTGGTCGTGGTCGCATTCAAAGTTTCCGGGATGTGACCCCATCGAGCGAGCCCGACCCGGAGAGTACCCCGGGCACAGACGCATCCCGCCCTCGATCGACCACTTCATCGAGGCATGAGTCCGGATCTGCTAGCGGATCCGTTCCGCTATCAGAACCACCAGCAGCGGATCCACCAGGGAATGCCACAGTTACTGCACAGTGGGCCTCGGAGTACCCCCATACTCGGTTTCATCCGGTTACTAGGGAGTACATACGCGGACCCACGGATCCTCCGACGGCACCAGAGAGGCCGAGAGGCGAGTTCCGACGAGAGCTATGGCCCGCGGGGACCTCGTAAGTAAATTTAAGATAATTTATTAAATTTCTTTCATTTATTCAAGTTAATAATCCAGTCGTTTCTTCTTTATAGGTTTTTTTTTCGTTTAATGTTGGCAGGCCTCTTGGAGAAATTATCAGGGCTAACTTCCACGGTCCCTACCTCAACTTTTCGTCGGTGCCCCCAAACGTGCAGTACGTTTGGCTCGACGAGTTGAGGGTATATATCTATATCTTCTGGTTAATTATTAGTTACTCTTTAATCAACCATTTTTTAAATTATGTGATAATTGAATTTCTATGTTAGATGACGTACTGGTGGCCCCCTATCGCGAGGACGCGATCCGCAGGACCTACAGAAGCGCTGCCTCGAAGAAGATACGGGATATGATTCATGACCTAAAAATGGGGCATACGAGGCCGAATTGGATCCGGCAGGAGTATTATGAGGACCTCTTAGGCATGATGGATACCCCTACATACAAGAAGAAATCGGAGAACGCGAAGGCGAACCGACAGGCCGCGGGCCTTCATACGGGGGGATCAAGGTCCCACGCAGCGACACTTGAAGATCTGGTGAGCAACCGTAAATTTATTTCACTATCGAATTAGGTATTATTAATTAAAGGAGTTAATTAGTTTTTACGAAAATTTCGTATGCAGGCCCAACGGGCGGTGAAGGAGGAAAGGGCGCCAGAATCGGTCACCATGTACGACGTGTTCCAGCATACGCACAAAAAACGGAAGGACGGGAGCTTCGTCGACGAGAGGGCCAAGAAGACTGATGTAAGTACTTATGTTTATGAGATTTACGTTGGAATTAAAAGTATTCAGACTATAACTTAGGTAAACTTAGGATTCACACGTAACTTAGTGAAACATAGGATTTAGATTACAACTTAGGTAAATCTTATAATATAAACACATTCATTTGATAGGCTGCGTATCGTGAGGCCCTTAGTCGGGCTCAGTTAACTGACACCGAGGATGTCGGTGAAACGACGCCCGCCCGGACGCCCTCTTCTTTGGCCGTTCGGAACGACTTATTCGTAGATACCGTCGGCGGCTTTAAGAAAGGGTTCCTGTACGGAGTCGGCTCCCTAGGGCCATTGCACATGGCGACGCAGAGATTTCCACCGACACCGCCTCCTCCCGTGGCGCCCCCGGCAGACGATGATGTTAGGTCGTAGCTTACGCAGCTGCACGAGGCGGTGTCGTCCTTACAGGAGCAATTTTCTATGTACTTTTCGCCTCCGTCTGCTGCTGCCAGTCCGTCTGCTGATGGTGTTGGTCCGTCTTCTACTGGTCTGTCGACTGCTGGTGTCGGTCCATCTTCCGTGGGTCATCTTTCTTTCAACCCTGATGCCCCTGTGGTACCGCCTACGACTGTGATGTCACTCCTAGATCTGATGTCCCCAGAGCAGCTACGCCGACTTCCTAGCAGTGTCTACAACGGCTTGCCTTCGTACCTTGTGGAGGAGTATATTCGTCGGTCGCATTTGGGATTACCACCACCGGACAATCGACCTCCTTATTTTTTTTGAAATATTGTATTAAGAAAATTTGGAATATTTGTGAGAGCTTTGGATTAATTGTGCTATAATCGGATTACAGCACCGGATATTATGTTACTCTTCAGGATAATTAATGTTTATTTTCTATTAATTTGGTTTGGTCTGTGATTCTTGGATAATTGGTGTGCATTAAATTCGTATGTGCATATTTGGTCTATGTGATTCTGGGATAATTGGTGTGCATTATATATTTGGTCTATGTGATTGTTGGATAATTGGTGTGCATTATATATTGGTTTGGTTTATGCATATATTTGTGAACAGGGAAAGTGCTGCAATTTTTTTCCCAAAAAACTCAGTTAGCGACGGACTAGTGACTGTTTCGCGACGGATATTCCCAGTTTCCGACGAATTTCTGACGAAAATGCCGTCGTTATCTGGAGATTTTAAACTGTTTCCAGGTAGCTATGGGAGATCGACGAAATATCCGTCGGCAAGGTTCTGGTGGTACATACTTCGACGGACTAGCGACGACATATCCATCGCCACGGCGACTGATAATCAGCCGCTAATCAGTCTCTCTCGCGACTGCTTAGCGACGGCTAATCCGTCGACAAGGTTCTGGAAATGCTAAACATTTCCAGAACCGTGGCGACGGATAATCAGCCACTAATCAGTCGCTTATTCGACGGCGTAGCGACGGATTAGTGACCACTCATCCGTCGCCATGGTGCTGGAAATGCCAAACATTTCCAGAACCTTATCGATGGATATTCCGTCAGTAATCCGTCGCTCATCCGTCCTTCGTTATCGACGACTACCGACGGATTAGTGACGGAATGATACGCTCTGATACGCTGTTACGACGGTTTACTGACGGACATTACGTCGCTATTGTCTACACAGTTTAGTAGTTAATACTTGAAATGGACGACAGTCCGTCAGAAATTAGTCGCTAATATCTCGTATTTTGAAGTCGATTAGCCGTCGCTATTTCGTCGCCTAACGACTACATAGCGATGTACGGACCCTTATTAGCGACGAGCTGATTGTCGATGGCTTGTTTTAGCCAAAATTCGTCAGTTATCGGTCGCTAATAGGAATTCCCGTCGGACTGGCGACGGATCCGGCCGTCGCTAAATCGAGAAATTTTGGTAGTGCGAGGCTGTGCACTGGGTCAGTGTATTCGTGTATGTTATTATTGATTGGACACGTCGTGTCCCACTTTGGGGACACGACATACACTGTGAGGCACGTACACATATAACCCTATGATTACCAACCCTTAATTTCGAGTATTCGTTGTAATTTGGTTTTCGAATTGGGTTTTCCCCAAGTTTTTGACACATGGTTCACTGTTTACTGATATTCTGAGATTAAATGTATTAAACTATTTTGAATGATGATTAATTATCATGCAATGGTTCATTTATATGTATATATGATAATGTACATGTTAGGGTTCATATTGATTAGGGATTCATGTGTTTTCGAGGTAAAGTGGGCTGAACTGCACTATTTTTCCTGAGACATTTCAATGTGTAAACTCTACTGAATTTTTACTGAGATTAATATACTAATATTCCTATTATACACACACTCTTTACTGTTCTCTACACACACATATGTATAATAACAGGACACACATGTGACCTGAGACACTGATGTTTGTATCACACATACACATTCCTCTACTACTATCTACTGTCACTCATGCACACACACCCTCACACAATGTTCACACACACACATTTCTCTATTAAAACCTGGGAACACAACAACCTACCCACTGTTAGCATATACACACAGACACATTTCAAACCTGTGAACACATCACCCTATTGTTATCTACACACACATGAACACATGACACCTATCTACAAAACCTGAAACACATTGACACACACTGTTATCACATATACACACACACATTGCACTATTTCCTGAGAACAGTTTGTGTACTATTTACACACACATGGATGAACCTGACACTAGCCTATGTTATGTACACACAAGCATGACACACATTCATTTACTAAAATCCTGAAACTATCCTTAACCCTGTTTTCTTACATTACATGTACACACAACCTATAGCTACATGTACATATACACACATACACACATACACACATGGTATCACTCACACACACAGGAACACACACAATATTAATACATTCATGTACACACACACACACACACATGTCACTCTCTCTATTTTGTATACATATATAATATCTGTAATTTATATGATAATAATAATGTGATAGATATATATGTTGCTTATATTAAATTAGTATATATAATATGTGTGAAAATATATGTATTACCAATATAAATTTGTATTTGGCCTATGTAGCCCTATGGAATATAGCCTATGGTTCCTATGTGCATTCATATATGTATATGGCATGTATACACATGTGACTTGGGTGTTGATGGACTTGTATGACTTGTGAATAATGTGTGTTTGCTAGGATAGACTGGCTAGGCTTAGTGAGACTTGTTTGGGTTAGGCTTGACCTAGTTGACCTAGTTTGACTAGTGTAGTTGACTAGAGTTGACCAATGGTTGACTTTAGCCTAGATTGACCCCAAACATCATGTAGAATGCATTGTAGGAGTCTATTTTACTATTTTGGACATATTGTGACTTGTACTATTCTATAGGAGCCAGACACCACTTCTCAGACATTATATCCTCTTCAGACATACATATATCAAGCGAGTATATTCTCTAATCTTTTTATATCTTGTTTAGGATTATATACCTGCTTTAGATTACTTTACTTGATGCTGACACGTTGGTAACACATATTGGTACTATATGGATCCTTTCATGAGATGTTATCCCTCTCGAGAGCATCAGATACTCATGTCTCGTGTGTTTCACTTACATTATGTATCTCATGCTTCTATTATCATGAATCTATCATGAATCTGCTTGTGATTCCTGTACCCTCATGAATTACAGAGCCTTCACGAATCTATTCATGCATCACTCTTTATGAGCCAGTAGCGTAGTCATGAATCTTAATGTAACTTGTCTGGATCCTTGTGTATTGATTGGGGATGGGGGATTAGAACTAAACATGTGAATAATTCCAAAGTAGTATAGTCGTGAATGATCTCTTTAGTATAGTCATGAATCACATCCATCTGTTCACATGTTTATCTTGTACTCTGAATCACTAGTCACCGATAGTTCTCTTATATATTGTAGCTATTTACTTACAGTCTCTCTTTTATATCATGTTGTTCTTTCAGTTTCATATATCTTACTCTCTAGCATGTTTATATTTCCTAACCTGTTATGATTGTATGAGATGTATTGTGCTCGCTCCTGTCCTGACTGGACCTGTTGAAAATATTACAGAGGATGAGGACGAGGCGCTCTGTACCACATATTATGGGACTACCCTAGAGGATTGCTGTGACCTGGATCTCCAGCAGGATCCATTAGTAGTGGATGACACACCATTAGTTTATATTAGTCATTTTCAGTTGTATTTACTCTATGGATTACTGTATTTGAGATTTGGGATTTTTTTGGATTTGATGTTATCTTAGACACTTAGAACTGTCTATCTATCTGAATTCTGTGGATTCGTTTCTTATCTATCTATCTTATCATTTTCTGCCTTAGATGTGATTGAGACTGTATTCTGTTATGTTACCTCCACTCGGAGTGTATATACTATACAGGTACCTTATATTGTTAGATGATTGACCTAGGACAGCGTTCTACCGTCGACACTGCGGCATAGGCTAGGCGTATCCACTTTTCGTGCCCTTACTCTAGGGTACGGGTCGTGACAATACATTATTTCGAACACCGTTGGGGGTATACTACTCTACGGGGATGTCCTTTGGTTTAAATAATGCTGGAGCTACATATCAACGTGGCATGAGCATAATTTTTTGTGAACATTTGCAAAAAATAAAAATGGTAGAATGCTACTAGACGACATTGCAGTTAAAAGTCTTTCAAAGGGTAATTACCTTCAAGATTTGAGAACGATGTTCGAAATGACACGTGTATACCAGTTCAAGATGAATCCTACAAAGTCATTTTTGGGAGTCTCCAGTGGTAAATTTCTTGGGTTTGTCATAACTTCAAAGGGAATACATATAGATCCCGACAAAATTAAAGCTATCCTAGAAATGGAACCCCCAAAGAATATTAAAAAACTTCGTGGTCTTTAAGGTAGGTTGCCCAACATTCGAAGGTTTATTTCAAATCTGTCCGGGCGATGTCGACCCTTCACTCAGTTAATAAAAAAAGGAGTCTCTTTTGTCTGGGATGAAAAATGTCAATAAACATTTCGAAGATATTAAAAGATATCTTACCAATCCTCCAATATTGGTGACTCCAATTGTAGGTAAACCATTTTTGATATCTGTTCGTACAATAGAACATATTCTTGGTGCACTGTTAGCTCAAAAGAATAATGAAGGACATGAACAAGCTATCTATTATTTGAGCCGTATGATGATCGACACAGAGCATAGATATAATCCTATTGAGAAGGAATATCTTGCTTTAATTTTTGCAATCTAAAAGATGCGTCATTATGTAATAGGACAAACTATCCATGTTATATACAGGGTTAACCCTCTCAGAGTTCTTACGACCAAACCAAGTGCGCTCAACTCTCGCCTTGCTACATGGATGATGTTGTTATCTCCCTATGATATGGATTATGTACCCCAGAAAGCAGTTAAAGGGCAAGCTATGGCTGATTTTCTAGCTGCACATCCGATAGCAAAAACTTTTAAACTCTATGATGAAATTCGAGATGAAGTATTCGGGTCTAATACAAGAACGGAAGAGTCTGTTTGGAGGATGTTCATCGACGGAGCTTCAAAAAAGGGTCCCAAAGGCAACATTGTAGCAGGAGTGGAGGTAGTATGAATATTCTCTGATAATTTGGTCATCCATCGTACTTTTTCTCTAATGGAGCCTTGTTCCAATAATGTTACAGAGTATAATGCTCTACTTATTGAACTCCAGTTGGCTAAATAGTTGGAGGTAGATTATCTGGAAGCTTATGGCGACTCCAAGTTGATAGTCAGTCATGTTTGAGAAGAATACGAGGTTCGTCATGAAGGCCTTGTTCCATATTGTCAAACAACTCTCGAAATAGTTGCAACTTTCTCTGGGTTCTTCATTGAATATGTACCTCAGCTAGAAAATACAGAAGCAAATGCTCTAGCAGGTTTGGCAGCATCACTTGCTACCCCAGTCAACACCCAGAAGTCAATCACAGTGATTGGTCGAGAACTATTTTGTACTAAGAATAATATGGATGCTCACCAAAGCTATTCGGCAACAGCGAATGTCGACTTTAAAGATTGGAAATTTTCATTTATAGAATATATTATTTATGGAACTCTTTTCGATGATCCAAAAGACACTATTTTAATAGAGAGAGATTCTCTTCGATTCTTTTATGATACATCTACTAAAATGTTGTATCAAAGATCATATGATGGATTACATCTACGGCGTTTATCCGAAGAAGAGGCTAAATAGGCCCTTATGAAGCTCATGACGGTACTTGTGGGGCCCATCAATCTGGCCCAAAATTACAAGATCGACTAAGGCATTTGGGTTATTATTGGCCTACTATGGTGGATGATGCTACAGATTACTCAAGTAAATACAAGGCTTGTCAATTCATGCAGACTTCATACATCAACCTTCAGAATTATTACATTCGACAACTGTGTCATGGCCTTTTAAAGCTTGAGGAATGGATATCATCGGACCTATCAATCCTCCTTCCTCTAAGGGACATCGGTTTATGCTAGCAATAACTGACTATTTTTAAGATGGGCGGAAGTTATACCACTTGTTGAAGTGAAAATATTTAATGTTATCAGTTTCATTAAGCATAATGTTATTTATCATTTCGAACTACCACGGAGGATTATCCATGACAATGGCCCATAATTTGTGTGTAATGAATTCTATCAATTTTGTGAGAAAAATCAGATCCAGAATGTTGCCTCTACAGCCTATAATTCTGCATCTAATGGTTTAACCGAGGCTTTCAACAAGACTATTATTAAGTTGCTCAAGAAGTTCATTTCATCTAACAAATATAATTGGAATGAGAAACTTGGTGAGTCTCTTTGAGCATATCGCACTACAGTATGGACTACGACTGATGCAACACCGTTCTCTTTGGTCTACAAAAGCGAAGCAGTTCTTCCTTAGAAATTCAAATCCCTTCTCTCCGAATCGCTTTATCTAATGAATTAACAACTGAAGACAATGATCGTCTACTGTTACAGGCATTGGAGGCACTCGATGAGAAACTACTCATGGATCAACAACGGATTGAGTTATATCAAGCCTGCATTTTTAAAGCCTTCAATAAGAAAGGTGAAGGAACGTATTTTTCAAGTCGACGACGTAGTTCTTTCAGTAAGAAGGCCAATGGTAATGACACATAAAAGCAAAGGGAACTTCATAGCTAAATGGAAAGGTCCTTTTGTTGTCAAATCAATATATTCATATGGAGCATACATGCTAGCGAAACCTAATGGAGATTTGCTGATGATGCATATTAATGGCAAATTCTTAAAAAGTACTATGTCTAAATTATAGTAGACATTGCCTTGTATTTCCCAGCATGTTTTGTACAATGTTTAAATTTTCTTTCTGAGTAATGAACATATTAATATCTAACATCTTTTTTACTTCGAACCATTATTTTATCAAGCAGCCCGTGGTAAGTCATAAATAATGGGTCCTCACGAATTCTCTAGCAGAATCACCCTCAATTCTTACAAAAGTTTCTTGTAAGATTTTTTTAGACAATCTCGCCAAATTTATAAAGCCGTCATTAAAAGTTGATTTAAAGACATTCCATTTTAATTCCCTAGCTGGAATCAAAATAATTTATTTGTCAAAAGAATAATCATATCTATATTAACTCTGAATTGTTCTATGACGCCTACCTTTTATAGAGATTTATAAATTTATTATGTCCATATTACCTCTAAACAAATTTACTCTGAAAGAATATTCTTGTCCATATTACCTTTTGAAATATTCCATATCATCGACTTTCTGTCTATAGAATTCTATAAATTTGCCAAGTCCATATTACCTCTGAGCAAATTTATCCAAGAGTATCTATCAAGTCTATATTACCTCTGGTATACTTCCTGATCCTATACTATTACTTGCATATAGTCGAATGCACCATAAGTAATGGGTCCACTAAAGTCCATTTGTCACGTCCATAATACCTCTGCCAAAATATCTTATTCTATTATCTATACCTAATCAGGTATGCAAAAGATAATAGGTCCACCTATAACATCTATCATGTCCATATTACCTCTGATAGTAATCAATCTCTATATCTATTATCTATACCTAATCAAGTATGCTAAAAGATAATAGGTCAACCTATAACATCTATCATGTCCATATTAACTATGATAGTAATCAGTTGCTACATCTATTATCTATACCTAATCAGGTATACCAAAGATTATAGGTTCACTTATAATATCTATCATGTTCATATTACCTCTGATAATGATCAATTTATATCTATTATCTATGCTCGAATTAAGCATGTTACAGATAATAGGTCCACACAAATATAATACTTTTCTATGTCCATATTACCTCTAGATAAGTATCAAATGTAAAATATCCCCAGCAAGATGAAAAGTACTCTTTATTTTTTAAATTTTAGTGAAGATACATGATACTTTCATCATCAGCCATAAAAGAAAGAAAATTACAAAACTTTTTTTATACGATGACTTCAAACAGGGCGCATAAAGTTATCTATATCTAATATTAGATATGACCTAAATAATTGAAAGAGAGATCACCAAATTGAACTTTTGCCAGAAAATCTCATACGGTCATTTTTCTTTCCATGTTATGGGAGGCGCATAAGAAGACTCCATGCGGTCATAAAGGAGACTATTTTCATATGCATTTCGTCACTCTCATGAGTCATATATGAACATCAAGACTGTTTGGGTAACAATCGGATGATTCATGCGTCGTGTTATCAACTGTCTTCTATTGATCAAAATTAATACGACATTTGTGAATGTGTTCTTGCATACGGAGCAATAAACTAGCAGTTTGGCAAAATAAGAAATTTTTTATTTATTGTGATAAAGGGTTTATAAAACATGGCTAGTATGTAAACCCCCTAAACTTTTACTATGATTTTTTTAAAAATTAATTTATTTTAGTATTGGTTTTTATTTTTGGTATTTGTATGTCGAGTGCGAATACGTATATACGAGGTATATTTTTTTATAAAAAAATTATTATAGATTTTCTCCATATAGAAAATAAGTATACTTTTCAAAAATAGTATAAGGTAAATATTTTATTTACAAAAAGTTGTAAAATGCGTCGCATTGAGATTTGGAAAAATGTTATTTATTTATTATAAAAAGGTTATTTTATTGTACACGTATAAGTAGTAATTTAGAAAACTATATTTTAAGTAAATATTCTATTTGCATGCGAGGTACATGAAATTTAATTCATGTATATATTTTGATTTTCACAATTAATTTTTATTAATTTATAAAAGGATATTTTAAAAGTTGTTTGATTTGATATTTAATTAATTATGGTGATTAAATTTGGAATTGATTTTATTGATTTTATTTTAAATAATTTAAAGATGGGTTTATCTAGATTTAAATTGTATTTGGATTTGATTCAATTAGTTTTAAATCGATTCAAATTAAATGGTGAATTATTTAATGGAGATTTAATTTTCCTACTCCTTACCTTACTAGGAGTCTCCACCTCCTATACAAGGAGAGGCTCCTTGCTCTTTTTTCCATAAAATTTCATAAGCCAATATTCTCTACCAAAGTGTCTATGCATCGTGTCTGTGTCCAACTTTTTCCTGTGTTAGCCGTGACGGCCTCAGGTCTGACCTCGGGTGTCTTTCCACTAGATTATATTTTACATATACAAATTTCTCTCCGAGTCTGACAACCCAAACACTTCTACAAAATTCCTATGTCTGTGTCACTTTGGACACGCTAATACGACTCACCCAGACACAATCCAAACCTTAGCCCTAACCCTAACCCTAATTGTGGCTGGAATCCCTCACCGGACTCCGCCAACCTCGACTGACCTACCCCTGTGCACCACGCCTGGCCTTGCCAGCGCCTGCGACGTCCATCACCCAGCCACCTACATCACTCCCCCGCTCCTCCACGACCAACCACCACCTCCATGTCATCACCACCATCGGCCACGCTCCGCCTGTAGCTACACTTCCTAGAAATTTTGAAATATTATTATTATTATTATTTATTTTATTTGAATGGTAATTTTTAGATTTTATAAATAATTTAAATAGTTATTATTATAGATGACCATAGCCATTGTTGAGTTTTTGGAGTACAAGACGACTAGGAATCGTGGCACGGATAGTGCAGTGGCGTACTTTGACTAGTGTATTAGCCCTGGTAGGGAAGACCTGTCCATAAGTGTGTCATAATTAGGAAAACTAGGCCAAGTTGCGATATGACCATTATAAATAGTTTAATTATTTATTATTATTATTATTTGACGTTTAAGTGACCCGGTTGTACCAAACTAGTCCGGACAGGACCCGAACCAAGCTCAAGCCCGGGTAGGCATGTAGTGAGACCAAGGACGTCCTTGAGGACGTACTTTATCTGTATGCAAACATTTTGTATCTATTTAGAAATTAACTGATGTTTCTAGATATTTGCTATAAATGTAGAATATAGCTATTATTAATAATAACTGGCATTTTGGAATATATGTACAAATTTCTGGAGCCAATAAATAGTTTGTTTGATGAGTTCACCGAAATACATTATTGATTTAAGTTAGTTGTTATTAGGATTATTTATTATATTAATGTTGTTGATGTTATTATATATATATATCTATATATATATATATATATATATATATATATATATATATATATATATGTACAAATTTCTGGAGCCAAATAAATAGTTGTTTGATGAGTTCACCAAAATAAATTATTGATTTAATTTTGGTTGTTATTAGGATTTTATTATTATAATGTTGTTGATGTTATTATGTATATATATATATATATATATATATATAAATATATAATAAATATATAATTATATATATATATATATATATATATATAAAGATATATATTATATTTTTATGTGTATGTATTATATATATATATTATATATATTATATATATATATATATTATAGATATATAATATTATATATATATATATATATATAGGTGTGTATGTATAATAAATATAATTTATATGTGTGTAAATATATATATATATATATATTTTTAATATATATATATATATATATATATTATATATATATATTATATATATTTTATATATATATATATATATATATATATATATATATATATATATTATTATATATATATATATATATATATAATTATATAATATATATACGTATATATGTACGTAGGTACTTATATGTATAGATATATACATGTATAATAATAATAAATAGAAAAGAATAAATAAATGGATGAGAATCCCTGCCCGGCCCAAGTCCCTACCAGCCCGAGCCTCAACTCTCCAACAGAACAGAACCCAGTCGAGAGTAATGGGGATATATACGTATATGTATATATATAGTAGGTAGATCGAGATTGAGAGAGATCGAGAGTATAAACCCTAACCTACACCTCCGCCAGGCCACCCCGACCCTGGGCGATCGCTCGCCGCCAGCACCGTCGTCTCGGGCGGCCAGCGCTGCCGTCACGCGCGGCCAGAGTCGCCGGAGCGCGCGGAATGAACAGAACAGGATAGTAGCAGCGACAGTTGCAAGCACAACTTCGTCGCAACATTTCGTCGGACACGGTGGATCGTTTATCGAACCGTTTGATTTGGTTCGACCACAACCCTACCCTCTATAACTTCCTTCAAAGAGATTTAACTGGTTTGTAGTATACGCGTCGTAAATCGAAACCAAACTTAATGAAAAATCTGTTCGAAATTGAACAGTTGGATAGTTACTGTCCCCACGTTAGAAAACAGATTTCTATCGAATCAACGATTGACCTGAAAAACCAATTGAACAAGATTAAAGACAACATATAGGGCTAGAGAACCCTTTTTACAGAAATCAATTTTGATAACTGTGCGTCAAGAAATCAGTTTTCCAATATTGAGAAAAACCTGTTTGGAAAACGTGAAAACCCTTCGATACGACGTGCGTCCCGCTAATCCGGGCGACGTGGTCGTGAATCGAAAGCATCAAAAGGTGCGTAATGGCTTCGTGGATGTGTGGGTTTTGACGGAATTCAAATTGGTTGCGTGTGTGCGACGAATTTGATACGTATCCGTCGAAATTCACCGTATCGGCCTCTGTGCAAATTTCCAATTACTTTGTGCACGCTCGTCAGATCGAAACGAAACTTGCGCCAACAGGACCGTATCATTTTTCTGATCCTGTATACCAATTTTGGTTCGATTCTGAGACAGTTGACCTGTCACGCCCTGCTCCCGAATAATCGGATACGAGTCAGACACGCCCGGCCTTCGTCGATGGACACAACGAAGTAAGCTGTACAATACTAAGGAAAACTCAAGTCACAATGTAATGTAAACAAACACAACTTTTATAAACGTCCCAGAAAGATCACCAATATCCATCAAGTCTTTTAAGTACAAAATCCAGCCGGAGACAAATCCGGTCAAATGAAATAATATACAATAATGAATCTCCAAGATAGAATCTCCAGAAAAGTAAACTGAAAATGAAAGCTGCAATATCAAAGCAATCACAAGCTCCATGTAATCTCCCACTCACCTGCAACGTATCCTGTCAGGAAAAGAGTAAAGTACAACCCTGGCCTGACAATATACAATGTAATCTGTAGTACAGAATATAAGGTGAAACTAGAAAACCAGAATACCAGAAATGGAAATGAAACTACGGTACCAGAGATGAAATGTAAAACTGCAGGCAATGGACGACAATCAATATGCTAGACAATGAATACGGCTATCAATGTACAAGGCAATGAATCACAATAATCAATATACAATTGTGACAATTTGAAATATTAAAACTAATGTGTGACCAGCTTAGGAGAAATCAATCAATGAGTCAGTCAATTCTACAAGGTACGGCTTCATCGTACGTGAAGTATACGATTAGGCTATCCACAATCCTATGTTGGGTGTGGTCACACAAAAGCTAATATTTTCTCCAATCTCCGCAACAATGATGCACAAGCAAGGCACATGAATGTAAGACAGAAAACAAGGTACAAGTCAAGTCAGTGTACTTGCCTCGGTTTGGTTGCACGAGAATAGTACTGCATGGTTGTAAAGAGTCACCTGTTATATTTTGTACAATGATCAGGGTTTTGAATAATGACAATTAGCTAATTAAGGTTAACTAGTTGATTAGAAACATATAGTAGTATAACCAAGTAACTAGAAAATATTTATAAAACTAGCAATTAATATTTTTAGAAAATACATATACCATAGCTTGAATTCGTGAAAATACTATATTTTGCAAGAAAACATTTCATGTTTAAAATAATGATAATTAGTTAAAAAAGCTAACTAACCATAAACTAGTTTACCAATATTTTGAAAATATAAATATAACTTGATCAAAATAAGTATTAGTAATATTACTTTTAAATATTAGAAACATTTTGTAAGTAAAATAGCATTTTTGAAATAAATATATTTTTGATATGGTAGAATTTAGTATCAAAATATGAGTTGGAATACAAGTACTATTAATATGCAAATTACTATTTTAGAACTATATTTAGAACAAGAGAATATATAAGTAGATTTTTATATTTAGAAATATTAACCATATATTATGTAAATACATTTTAACATCTAACAATTAATTAATCATAAATTAGATATTAGCTAATATAGTAATCTGAATTCTAATAATGCTAACTTAGTCAGCCCAACCCAAGCCAATTTAGTAACAAAACATTTTATCCTACCTATACTCACAGCCCATACAAGTTTTATATTGTTAAAAATCAAAACTTAAACAGTTAAATTAAAATCCATCTACCAAGCCCAACCTAGACTATAGGCTCATCCCAATCCTACTGGCCCACTGCTATCAACCAACTCTCTCTTACACTGCTAAATCATAATTATTTAAAACGGTTGCACTAAAGCCCACACTCTAAACCCGACCCTGTAGCCCAGAAACCCGGTCCAATCCCTAACATATACACTGCTAATTTAACAATTAAATCCTTAATTCTTCTTAACCCAAACCAGCCCAATCCCTAGCCCGACTCCTGTGGCCCATGGACCCAGCCCACTCCATCACAATATTAACCCTAATACTCTCTCTCCTCAACCCCATTCTCTTTACCCAACCGACCAACAAAAGGTCTCAGCCGAACATAGTCCGTTCTCTTCCCCCAAACCATTCTTCTCCGGCGAGCCAGCCACCCCGCTCCACTTCGTCTCCCTCCTCCAGCCATAAACCGAACCCTATTCTCTCTGACAGCCTCTTCTTCTTCTTCCCTGTCAAGGTTAGGAACCCTAACCCAAAGTGAAACCTAGCTTCTAAGTCTACAACACCGGCCGACTAGCCGATCCTTGTTCTTCTCAACCGGCCGACTTCTTCTTCCTCAGCCTTGGTCGAAGCCCTAATTCCTTAGCCTTCACTTCCTTCTTTATAGCTAGGAAACCCTTGCTCTAGGTCATCTCCTTCCTCCAGACAGCCTAGTGAAACCTTAACCCTAAATATTTTCTCCATAGCCGAAACCCTAGCTCGAAACCCTAATCCAAAGTCCTTCTTCATCTTCTTCTGCTCAGAAACCCTAGCTATAGGTGAAAATCCCGAGCTCCTCCATAAATCCCCAAGGAACCCTAATTTCTAGGTTCTAACTCCTTCTTCCTCCTCATCCCAGCTCACAGCCCCAAAACCCTAGATAAAACGGAACCCAGCCAAGAAAAACCCTAGAAAAATTCAAGAAGAAAAAAGGGGGTCGAGATGGATTGAAAAGGGGAGCTCACCGGCCTGAAGGGGACGTCGATCCATGGCGCCGGCGAGTAGATCCAACTGCGGCGGAGGCGAGTGATCGGCAGTCGGCGAGACTCTGGAGCGATGCTGGCGTGTCGCGTCGGTAGCTAAACAGATCCGGCCACTGGACGGCGGATCTACAGTCGACGAGCAGACGGCGGCTCCGGCGACTTTTCTGACTCGACGGTGGTCACACGGAAGTCGAAGGGTCGGCACGGTCTTCAAGGCAGCCTCACGTTCTTCGAAGAGCAGCACGCTGAACGAGGGTCTGCGCTTCGAGATGATGGCTTTGGCGGTGGCGCGAAACTCGAAGCGTTGGCGCTGTAGCCAAGGTCAGCTCAGCCAGATGGCGGTAGTGCGGTCTCCAAGACCAAGCACGACAGTCGAGGCGGCGGTCGTCAGAGGCACGTGGCTCAAGGAACTCCCAGATCGAGGAGCACTGATGGCGGTGGAGCTCGAACGTCGGGGCGTTGGTCCTGGTCGACGAGGAAGCTTGGCGGTAGGGTCGAACTCCGGTGACGACGGCGGTAGAGCTCGGCCGAGGATCGGCCAGCGGCGGTGCTCGAGTAGAGAGAGTAGAGAGAGAGTAGGTGACGTGTAGAGAGAGAGAGAAAAAAAACTTTAGAATGTGTGTACTGACAGATGTCAAAAATTCTTGGAAAGCGTGCATTTATAATAAAATAATGTGTGGGTGTGTGTGCAGGAGTGAGTGGCATGTTGGTAATTAGGAGTAGATCTGGGGTTATTAGTATAATGGCAGAGATGTAATATACTGTAGATCTGGGGTTATTGTGTAATGGCAGTGTAGGTAAATATGTGTAGATTTGTGGCAAAAATAATAGGTTTAGCAACAAAATTAGTTAGAAAGCAGATTTCAAATTCGAATTTTCAAACACAATTCAAAACAATTTCAAAAACAGTTTTAAACAAAATTTCCAAACATATAATATTTCCCTCCAATAGTTTTACAAAAGAACAGATTCAAATTATAAATTCTAATAGAACCGATTTTATTAATTACAATATTACCAACTGTTAATAAAATAGTTACTGCTTTCTCCAATAAAATTTATATTAATTAATCCAAAAATAATAATTAATCCTTTAACATAATTAACAGTTAATGATAAATTACAACTTAATCAATATTAATAACAATAACAATATTACAATTCATCTGAAATACGTAAATTAGTATTAAAAATATTTTTTTTCAAATTAAGTAAAATTCATTAACACCCGAAATTCAATTTTAATCAACTAATTTAATCGAAATTAGGTTTTCGTAAGAAACAATATCTAAAGAAAATTAAAAAAAAATCTATTTACCAAATATGATTTTGGGAGTTACAAATCTACCCCCTTTACAAAAATTTTGTCCTCGAAATTTCAAGGATTTTGCAGTGTACAAAATCAATCAAAATTTATTAAAGGCAACAAGAAAAATAAATGATTTATTTATGTATTAAAATAAGAAGGACTAACAAGTAGTCACTAGACAATAGGAAGGACTGTAAATGCAAGAAAAACTCAGAGACAAGTCTCAAAAATAGACAATAAAAGGAAATCTATCTACTACAAGCAAGTAAAAGATAACGGTCCATCCGACCGCGCTCCTGCAACTATTACTGATCCTCAAAGACTGGATCCTCCTGCTGCTGCTCTGGTGCTGGCTCCTGACGAGTGAAAGCCGCAGGACAATCTCTCACTTGGTGAGTAGTAAATCCACAAACCAAGCACTGCCCTAACTTCTTGTGGCATTCCTCACCACGGTGTCCCGGTCTCTTACAATATACGCAAGAAAAGTACACCGGAGTCTGAATCTGCCTCTGCTGCCTCGGCGATGTCGGTGCTCGATCATGAGGCTGATGCTAAGGTGGCCTCTGCTGGGTGTCGGTCCGCTTCGGTGGACCCTGGGAACTGCTGGCGTCAATGTCTCGGTCCCGCTTAAGCTTCGGATCCATCTCCTTCTCCACTCCCTGAGCAACTTTAAGGATGCTCGCATAAGTAGTGGCCTGACTGATAGCTACTGTATGTCGCAGCTCCCTGGTGAGGCCCTTCTTGAACTTCCAAGCCCTCTCCTTCGGCATGCTGATTAGGTTCTCTGCGAACTTGCTGAGTCGATTGAACTCCGATGTATACTGGGCCACTGTCATACTCCCCTGCTGAAACGCTTCAACTGCATCCTAAGCTCGTCCCGCTCCACATCCAGGAAGAACTTCTCCTGGAACAGCAGTTTGAAATCCTTCCAGGAAACTCTGGGCTCTGCTAACTGGGGCTCCTCCCGGGACCAAGCCCTAGCGATGTCGAAAAGTCGCATGCTCGTAACTTCGACCTTCAAGTCATCCGGGATCCTTGCCATCTTCAATGACCGTTCAGCATTCTCCAGCCACTCGTCTGCATAGACTATCCCTTCATTGCCCCAAAAATCCATCGGGCAGAGGAACTGATAGTCCTTGGCAGACCCTGGCCTCGGCATTGCTGGTGCTGGCGGTGTTGGCGGTGCTGGTGGAGCTGGCTCTCTGGTCCTGAGTGCGTCGACGACGGTCGCTCTGAACTGTGCGGCCTGCTGATTCTGGGCCTCCATGAATTGCTGAAACATGGCCATCACCTGCGTGCCACGAACATCATCGTCGAAGGAAGCGGCTAAGGCTGAGGCGGTAGAAGCTGCTCCGGTGCACTGGGTGCAGGCTGCTCACTGGTCCCAGCGTTCGTCGTGGCGACCGTTCTGTAAAAGAAAAATAAACTGTTGATTGCTATATCCTAGAAAAATCATAAACTATCCTAAAATCATAAGTAAATCAAATTTCAAATTTTTTAAACATCAATAACCATAAACCATAAATCATAAACCATAAACCATTTTCCCGCGGTTCCTATGCTGTGATGAGTTTTCCATAGCTTCCGCTGGTCCCCCAATAACACTTTATAGCCTAAGTGTCATTAGGATAGACCTGCATGGGCCACCACTAAAAACATGTCACGCCCCGCTCCCGAATAATCAGATACGAGTCGGACACGCCCAGCCTTCGTCGATGGACACGACGAAGTAAGCTGTACAATACTAAGGAAAACTCAAGTCATAATGTAATGTAAACAAACACTGCTTTTATAAACGTCACAGAAAGATCACCAATATCCATCAAGTCTTTTAAGTACAAAATCCAGCCGGAGACAAATCCGGTCAAATGAAATAATATACAATAATGAATATCCGAGATACAATCTTCAGAAAAGTAAACTGAAAATAAAAGCTGCAATATCCAAGCAATCATAAGCTCAATGTAATCTCCAACTCACCTGTAACGTATCCTGTCAGGAAAAGAGCAAAGTACAACCCTGACCAGACAATATACAATGTAATCTGTAGTACATAATACAAGGTGAAACTAGAATACCAGAATACCGGAAATAGAAATAAAACTACGGTACCAGAGATGAAATGTAAAACTGCAGGCAATGGACAACAATCAATATGCTAGACAATGAACACGGCTATCAATGTACAAGGCAATGAATCACGATAATCAATATGCAATTGTGATAATTTGAAATATTAAAACTAATGTGTGACCGACTTAGGAGAAATCAATCAATGAGTCAATCAATTCTACAAGGTACGGCTTCATCGTACGTGAAGTGTACGATTAGGCTATCCACAATCCTATATTGGGTGTGGTCACACAAAAGCTAATATTTCCCCCAATCTCCGCAACAATGATGCACAAGCAATGAACAATGGTACAAGACAATCGTGTATATCTCGTGTTCGATATGAAAACGTGGCACATGAATGTAAGACAGAAAATAAGGTACAAGTCAAGTCAGTGTACTTGCCTCGGTTTGGTTGCACGAGAATAGTACTGCATGGTTGTAAAGAGTCACATGTTATATTTTGTACAATGATCAGGGTTTTGAATAATGACAATTAGCTAATTAAGGTTAACTAGTTTATTAGAAACATATAGTAGTATAACCAAGTAACTAGAAAATATTTATAAAACTAGCAATTAATATTTTTAGAAAATACATATACCATAGCTTGAATTCGTGAAAATACTATATTTTGCAAGAAAACATTTCATGTTTAAAATAATGATAATTAGTTAAAAAGGCTAACTAACCATAAACTAGTTTACCAATATTTTGAAAATATAAATATAACTTGATCAAAATAAGTATTAGTAATATTACTTTTAAATATTAGAAACATTTTGTAAGTAAAATAGCATTTTTGAAATAAATATATTTTTGATATGGTAGAATTTAGTATCGAAATATGAGTTGGAATACAAGTACTATTAATATACAAATTACTATTTTAGAACTATATTTAGAACAAGAGAATATATAAGTAGATTTTTATATTTAGAAATATTAACCATATATTATGTAAATACATTTTAACATCTAACAATTAATTAATCATAAATTAGATATTAGCTAATATAGTAATCTGAATTCTAATAATGCTAACTTAGTCAGCCCAACCCAAGCCAATTTAGTAACAAAACATTTTATCCTACCTATACTCACAGCCCATACAAGTTTTTATATTGTTAAAAATCAAAACTTAAACAGTTAAATTAAAATCCATCTACCAAGCCCAACCCAGACTATAGGCTCAGCCCAATCCTAATGGCCCACTGCTATCAACTAACTCTCTCTTACACTGCTAAATCACAATTATTTAAAACGGTTACACTAAAGCCCACACTCTAAACCCGACCCTGTAGCCCAGAAACCCGACCCAATCCCTAACATATACACCGCTAATTTAACAATTAAATCCTTAATTCTTCTTAACCCAAACTAGTCCAATCCCTTGCCCGACTCCTGTGGCCCAGGGACCCGGCCCACTCCATCACAATATTAACCCTAATACTCTATCTCCTCAACCCTATTCTCTTCACCCAACCGACCAACAAAAGGTCTCAGCCGAACACAGTCCGTTCTCTTCCCCCAAACCCTTCTTCTACGGCGAGCCAGCCACCCCGCTCCACTTCGTCTACCTCCTCCAGCCATAATTCGAACCCTATTCTCTCTCACAGCCTTTTCTTCTTCTTTCCTGTCAAGGTTAGGAACCCTAACCTACAGTGAAACCTATCTTCTATGTCTACAACTCCGACCGACTAGCCCATCCTTGATTCTTCTCAACCGGCCGACTTCTCCTTCCTCAGCCTTGGTCGAAGCCCTAATTCCTCAGCCTTAACTTCCTTCTTCATAGCTAGAAAACCCTAGCTCTAGGTCATCTCTTTCCTCTAGACAGCCTAGTAAAACCCTAACCCTAAATATTTTCTCCATGGCCGAAACCCTAGCTCGAAACCCTAACCCAAAGTCCTTCTTCATCTTCTTCTGCTCAGAAACCCTAGCTATAGATGAAAATCCCGAGCTCCACCATAAATCCCCATGGAACCCTAATTTCTAGGTTCTAACTCCTTTCTCCTCCTCATCCCAGCTCACAGCCCCAAAACCCTAGATAAAACGGAACTCAGCCAAGAAAAACCCTAGAAAAATTCAAGGAGAAAAAGTGGGGGTCGAGATGGATCGAGAAGGGGAGCTCACCGGCCTGAAGGGGACGTCGATCCACGGCACCGGCGAGTAGATCCAGCTGCGACGGAGGTGAGTGATCGGCAGTCGGCGAGACTCTAGAGCGATGCTGGCGTGTCGCGTCGGTGGCTAAATAAATCCTGCCATTGGACGACGGATCTGCAGCCGACGAGCAGACGGCGGCTCCGACGACTTTCCTGACTTGGCGGTGGTCGCACGGAAGTCGAAGGGTCGGCGCGGTCTTCAAGGTGGCCTCACGTGCTTCTACGAGCAGGATGCTGAACGAGGGTCTGCGCTTCGAAATGATGGCTTTGGCGGTGGCGCAAAACTCGAAGCGTTGGCGCTGCAGCCAAGGTCAGCTCAGCCAGATGGTGGTGGCGCGGTCTCCAAGACCAAGCACGGTAGTCGAGGCGACGGTCGTCAGAGGTGCGCGGCTCAAGGAACTCCCAGATCGAGGAGCACTGATGGCGGTGGAGCTTGAACGTTGGGGCGTTGGTCCTGGTCGACGAGGAAGCTCGGCGGTGGGGTCGAACTCCGGTGACGACGACGGTGGAGCTCGACCAAGGATCGGCCATCGGTGGTGCTCGAGCAGAGAGAGTAGAGAGAGAGTAGGTGACGTGTAGAGAGAGAGAAAACTTTGGAATATGTGTACTGACAAATGTCAAAAATTCTTGGGAAGCGTGTATTTATAATAAAATAATGTGTGGGTGTGTGTCCAGGAGTGATTGGCATGTTGGTAATTAGGAGTAGATCTGGGGTTATTAGTATAATGGCAGAGATGCAATATACTGTAGATCTGGGGCTATTGTGTAATGGCCGTGTAGGTAAATATGTGTAGATTTGTGGCTGAAATATAGGTTTAGTAACAGAATTAGTTAGAAAGCAGATTTCAAATTCGAATTTTCAAACACAATTCAAAACAATTTCAAAAATAATTTTTAAACAGAATTTCCAAACATATAATATTTCCCTCCAATAGTTTTCGAAAAGAACAGATTCAAATTATAAATTCTAATAGAACAGATTTTATTAATTCAATATTACCAACTGTTAATAAAATAGTTACTGCTTTCTCCAATAAAATTATATACTAATTAATCCAAAAATAATAATTAATCCTTTAACATAATTAACAGTTAATAATTAATTACAACTTAATCAATATTAATAACAATAACAATATTGCAATTCATCTGAAATACGTAAATTAGTATTAAAAATATTTTTTTCAAATTAAGTAAAATTCATTAACACCGGAAATTCATTTTTAATCAACTAATTTAATCAAAATTAGGTTTTCGTAAGAAACAATATCTAAAGAAAATTAGAAAAATCCTAAAATTTACCAAATATGATATTGGGAGTTACATGACCGGATCGCCGTTTTACGGGCCCCACGATCCGACTCAATGAGCAATTTTGTGCACGGTCCACCGGAATCTAACTTTGGACATACGGTTGGATTTGTATTGAAAAACTAGACCTGTAGACATATAGTTTGACGACTTTAGAGACCATTGACTCTGGCACGTTTTTCGGTGTGAAGCGGGTCCAACGGCAGATACCATTTTGACCTAAAATTACCGTTTACCCCTGTGTCCAGAATTGGACTTAAGGACAGGCAAATCT
Source organism: Iris pallida (assembly GCA_029216955.1). NCBI lineage: Eukaryota > Viridiplantae > Streptophyta > Magnoliopsida > Asparagales > Iridaceae > Iris > Iris pallida. The sequence continues at coordinate 3,282,880 of JANAVB010002398.1, forward strand.
AGCTAATTTGACTATTTTGAAAATTTTGGTAATGTTTATTTCGACATCTGGAGACTTCTGTATGTGTTGACTGTTGTGGCTCACTGAATGGTATAGTATTATCGGTTTCATCAGCACAGGACCTCAGGTGAGTACATCTCTGATAGTTTTTATATTTGATTATCTCTATAATTCTTGTACGTAGTAGTATTTTACATTGATATTCTGTTGATTCTTGACATGATGTTACACGAGATAGTAGTTATGGATTCTTTACATGTTGTTCGTGACCAATCTATTACCGTGTTCTTGACCTGTTTGGATCCATGAGTACTGATCGGGCGGGAAAATACTCTAGACATGTAAACAAACCCAAATTATTCGTACCTAATAGCAGTCGCAGACTTCATATGCGGTGTGTCGGATCTTATTCGTGCCTAACAGCAGTCGCACATTTTATGTGCGGGGTGCCGGATTTACCCTGAGCCGTTTACATGTCGAAGTAGTATTTCAACTCACTAGATAGATACAGTTTCTGGTTCTATAGTATACATTGCTATCTATATGTCTACTCTGTTTTAGTACTCACTTGCTATTTTTTCCATGCTCATTTTTTGCCATGATTTCATGTTTATCTCTTCGTCGTGTATTTTATTACTATTTACAAATTTATAGATTTTGTCATTTATTGAATCTGTTATGAGAATGTACTCGTTCCATTCCTGACTGAAAAACAATATTTTTTAGGTTTAGCCGCGATCACTTTTAGCACTGGAAAGACATGGGTATACTGAGGTCAACCTAGATAGTTGGATTAGCTGTCTTTCTATTTTATGAGACATTGTATTTTCTATCAAATGTGAAGTTGTCAAACCTTATAATTTATAAAATTGCTTTAGTAATGTGAATGAGCAATATATGTTACATTTTGTGATTTGAGCATCTTGGCCGTGACAGCGTTCTACCGCCAACTCTGTGATGTAGGCTGGCTTGGACACGTCTCGTATCCGAAAAGCGGGTGCGGGTTGTGACACTGCCACACCAGCCCCCACAGCCTTGCCCTGGCCGACCCCATCAACACCCACCACCATCTGGGCCAGCCAACCTAACCCCTTCGAGCCTCCACCAGTGACGACATCGTCGCTCTCCTCGACCACTCCTCCGCACATCGGCTAACCACAGTACACCACACCACACCACCACCACCACCACCGGTGCCACATCAACTGGCGACCCCCCCAAAATCCTATCACCACCACCATTGCCTCCCGACAACCAACACACCAAACCCCAAGAAAACACAACCACGACAATCATGAACAAAATCCTAATCTTATCCCGACTTCTCCGATGCCGCCATCGAAGCCTCGGTCGTTGTCCCGCGAACCCGACCGACCTCGCCGCCCAGATCTGAGCTCACCTCCAACTTTGGTGAGACTCCTCTTGATTACTCCTCTGCCGTATCTCGCAGTGCCTTCGACTCGCCACCGGTGCCAGCGCCGAGCGTGCTTTCGCCGCCTCTGGTCGCCTTCGACTTTCGGTGGTCGCCACCACAGTGAGTCCTCGCCCTGGCCTCCCTCTGCGATAAGCCTCTACCTCCCACTCGTCTTTGTTCATCTCCTGACCGCCTCTTACGATCTCTCTCTCCTTTACTCGCTCGTCTCTCCTTCACTCATCCGCTCTCCTCTCTTTCTTACTGCTCTTTAACTCTCCTTTAAACAAAGAGAAGAATTCTCTCCTTCTATTCCCAAGGAAGGTAACAATTTTCCATAATTTACTTTTTAGTTTTTTTATTATTTTTTTTAAGTGATGGTTTTAGTATTAGTACAAATATACACCCGTAGTTAATATTTTTATTTCTTATTCTTATTATTATTATTATTATCATCATCCCATTCATTATTCCTATTATTGTTTTGTATTGATAAGGATATTTAAAGTATCTATACATATATGTTTATTTTTATAAAGTAATATTACTGTACCTATTGCTACCCTTAGTAAATTTGCTTATATATATATATATACATATATATATATATATATATATATATATATATATATATATATATATATATATACGTGTGTGTGTGTGTGTGTGTGTGTGTGTTCTCAGGAGAGCTCTCCAGGCGATTTCTGTGGTCTCGCGGCTCTTCTCAGGCATGCCCCCCCGGCCGCCCGGACGGCCACCGCCCGACGCCCTGGCCGTCCCCCCCGGCCTCACCGCCCCCACTCCCCTCGCGCCCCCTCTCCCTCCACCCCTTACCACACCGACTCCCCCTATCTCCGCCTCATCTTCCCCCGCGCCCCCGCCGGGCTGTTGCCATCGGCGCTCGTGCCCCCCCGGCCTCACCGCCCTCGTCGCCTCATCAAGAAGCCCCCATCCTCCTCCTCCAGATCCGGCGCACTCAAGTTCTCTCAATGCCGTCGCCCCCCCCTCCCCCGCTCCCAACCCGACCTCGCCTCGCACCTTCTGCCGCCGTCCTCCCTCCCCTCCCTTCTCGGCGTCCCCCCTCAGGCGTACCCCGTCTGGACCCCCGACCAACTCTTCCTCGTTTGTCGGGGGGCCGCCCTCCCCCTGCCCCGGCCAGCTCTGCCGGCGGCACTTACGTTGGCCTGGCTTTCCTAGGTCGTGGGCCAGCGCGGAGCAGCATACGACAGTCTGGACCGATCTCCCCCTCCGGCGGCTCCCGAGCCGAGCGGGCTAGGCGCCCCTCCCTCCGTCTCCACTTCCGGGTTAGCTCCGCCGGCGCCCCCAGCCCTGGCCTGGCTTTCCTCGGTCACGGCCGAGCGGGGAGCTAGGTCCTCTCCCCCGTCGCCAGCTTCGGGTCCCACGCCCCTTCGAATGACCTGGTCTTTCCCCCCCTCGGCTTCCGCGCCGAGCGGGCTCGGGGCTCCGTGTTGCATAATCTCCGATACTACAGCTGGATTAGCCCTCTGCTCACGCAATACTTTGGTCTCGGAGACCGAGCCTCCCCCATATCCTATGCGTAATCCTGCACAGAAGAAGGCCTGCGTAACCAGCACCTCTTCTCCGGTTACGTAACTCGATTGCGTACACCTCTCTCCCTCAGCTTTGGGATCGAGAGTTGGCATCCACGTGTTGGACCAACCAATTTTTCGTGTGAATGAGGGCCCCCACAGTGTGGGCCAGCCCTCATCCAATGTTTCAGGCCATAGTGCGCCTGGTGGCACCCACGTTGTGGGCAAGCCCCCACCCGATGATACGGGTCTTTGCACGTCTAGCGGCACCCACGCTGTGGGCCAGCCCTCATCCTGTGTTTCGATCATTCGCGCGCCCGTAGGCACCCACATTGTGGGCCAGCCTAAACCATTTTCGGGTAGCGTGGCACGCCCGTCCGGAGGCCCCTACGTTGTGGGTAAGCCCCCACCCTCAGTTACGGGACCCCCAGCGTTTGGTGGCTCCCAATTTTTGGCCCAGCCCCCCACCTCATCCATGTCCTTTCCTGCGCTCGGGCTCCTTACCCCCTCTGCTGGCGGGCATATTGCCGTAGGCTACGTCACACCGTCCACCCCCGTCAACCGCAGCCAGCCCGCTGCCCCAGCACCATCACCCTCCACCACCCGTGTGCCTTCCAACGCCGAAGCTTTATGGCCTGACTGCGAGAAGGTCCTCGCCCCCTCCGGTGGAGATAGTCCTTCCTGAAATAGTTTTCACTCCTCCATCCGACGGATCCCCCATCCGCGTTCCCTTCTCCGACGCGGACATTTCTTCACTATCCTCCACCTTCCTCAGGTCCTTCGTCCTTAAGTTCACCTCCGGTTGTCCGAAGATAACTAGGGTGAAGGAGACTATCGCAGCTTGGGGTCTCTTGGACACCTACCGGGTCGCCCTCCTCGATCCCAAGCATATTTTCCTGCACCTATCCTCCGATCGGGACTGCACCACGGTTTGGGCCAAAGGTACCACCAAAATCGACTCTCAGATTGCTAAAATCGTCAAATGGTCACCCAAATTCAATCCCTCCATGGATTCGTCAATCATATCCACATGGGTAACCCTTCCCAACCTTCCCCTGGTGTGTTTCCCCGCAGCTGCTCTCAAGCGCATCGCCAGTGCCTTCGGGTCCTTAGTCGCCATTGCGGAAGAAACACGCAACCTCTCAAAATACAACTATGCGAAGATCTATGTCGAGCTCGATCTCGCCGAGGAACCGCCAAAAATGATTGAGATAGAGCTGGGAGATCAGAACATCAGACAAATGCTGGAGTATGATAACAACATCATTTATTGCCGACATTGCCAGATGAGCGGTCACTCCCTGCAACGCTGTTTCCGGGCCAACGTGACTCTCAAGAAGCCTGGACCCCGCAAACTGCACGGCACGGTCACGCTCACCACCTCCCGCATTCCCTCGACTGACAACTCCCCTACTCCCCCCTTCCGCCAAACAGAAACCACCCCCAAGCAAGGGCCCAGGTCCCACATCTCGTCCGACTCCGCCATCGTTCCATACAATCCCCCCACCATCACCCTGGCTAACTCCTTTGCCATACTTGACAGCGATAGCTCCTTCATGAGCCCTTGCGAGCTCACCTTAGATCACATTTGCCAAGATTTCGACAACATCTCCCAGGAAGAGCCGGACGCTTTACGCACTGCCACGACCAGATCCGACAGGCCCTCTGCCCCCCCTCTCCTACCGCTCTTCGTGCTGACACGGTTCCCTGCGATATTTCCCTCATCACCTTCCCCAAGCCCTTGGGCTCCAGCACCACTCCCCCCTCAATCTCCCTTGGTGGTCACCCTCGGGAGCAGCTCATGGAGACCCACGACCCTTGTTCTTTTTTCGAAGGACCAGAATTGCCCACTACAATTCCAGCCCTACCCTCCATCTCTACCGACGCCACCCTATACACTTGTTCCCCTCTCACTGGCAGGTTCTAGTAAGCCAAGGACGCTGGTTTCCTTGACCGAAACAACCCCATGTGTGCGCTCGACGATGTCGAGGCAGCGAGTTACTCTGCGGCGGGCGTCGAACGGGACTGTTCTCCTCACGGCCTAACAGAGGCCAGTGACAACCACAAATCTTCCACCAGGAAATCTTCCTCAAAATCGAAGAAGAAAAACAAGAAAAAGAATCAGCAAGCGGCCATGACCACAAGGTCTGCAGCCAAGCTCAACCTCTCTACCCACTTCCCCCAACCCAATATTTAACATCCTCTCGTGGAACGTTAGAGGCATAGCAAACAAACCAACAATGAATGGAATCCTCAGCCTTAAAAAATTCACAAAATCGACATCCTAGTGATCGTAGAACCAAAAATCCCCAAGAAAAGGATCACCGGCATCAAACTTCAACTGGGATTCGCGACCGCGCTAGCTGGCAGCCACGACATATGGATCCTCGCCGGTGCTGGCATCACATCTGGCATGGTCCAGGATTCCCTCCAAGCCCTCTCCTTCTGGGTGGAACACCCCCAACTCAGCAACAGAATCCTTATCTCCGCCATTCACGGCAGCTGTGACTACCAAGAACGAAAGATCCTCTGGAACGACCTGCTCGACACCCACCTCTCCCTCCAGCACCTCCCATGGATGTGCGTAGGCGACTTCAACACCATCTCGAGTAGTGCAAAGAAGTCCGAAGGGCGTCCACCCCCCTCCCGGCCATGGACGACTTCAACAATTTCACCTTCAATGCTTACCTCGCTCACCTTCCATTCTCCGGTAACGCTTTCACCTGGTGCAACATGCAGGAAGGCCCCCAACGTCAATACTCCCGCCTCGACCGCGCCCTCATCAACAGCCTCTGGGCTGACATGGGGCTGATATCTAGCCTCACCCACCTCAACTCCACAGAATCCGACCACTCACCCCTTCTTATCGAGATCAACAGAAGCTCCCTAAGCATCAAGAAACCTTTCCAATTCCTGGATTTCTGGAGGCATCACCCTAGTTTCAAATCCGAGGTGGCATCTGCTTGGTTCTCAGTGAACGACAATAACCTGATGTACAGAGTAGCGGCCAGACTGCGTGCCACGAGCAAGGCTCTCTCCAGGTGGAGTAAGGCCGCGTTCGGCAACATCTTTCAGGAGATCAAAAATACAGAAGACGATGTTACCCGCTCCGAGAACTCTTACGTCGCTAACAGATCCCTCGAAGCACGGACCGCTCTCAACCTCGCCAGAGCTATCCTCAAGTCCAGACTTAAAGTCGAAACAGAATTCTGGAAACAAAAAGCCAGACTTAAATGGGACAACGAAGGGGACCGCAACTCCAGCTTCTTCCACGCTTGCATTAAAGGACGTAGACAACAACTCAACCTTCATCGTATCTCCGATCACAATGGCAACCAGTTGACGGAGCAGCACAAGATTCAAGAGGCTGCGGCCTACTTCTTCTCTAACCTCTTCACCAAAGACGCGGTCGTCCTGGATGAGGGAGTGCTGGCGAACATCCCGAACATCATATCCAATCTAGAGAACGAGCAACTCCTTTCCCTCCCATCTGCTGCCGAGGTCCGAACCGCGGTTTGGGATCTTAACGAGCATAGCGCTCCCGGTCCCGACGGGTTCAGCGGGGTATTCTACAGACATTGCTGGAAGATCATTGGCCCAGATTTTCTAGAGGCTGCGGTTGCATTCTTCCAAGGAGCTCGATACCCTAAATCGGTATCCAGGGCTAATCTAATTCTTATCCCTAAAATAGACAACCCAGAAACCTTCAAAGACTTCCGCCCCATAAGTCTATGCAACTTTGCCAACAAAATTATCGCGAAAATTATCGCCAACCGGATGACGGAGCTCCTGCCCAAACTTATATCCGAGGAGCAGAGCAGTTTTGTGAAGGGTCGCAACATCGTGGACAACATCCTGCTAGCGCAAGAAATGGTCACTTGCATAAAATTTCCAGCCAGGGGGGAAACATCGCCATTAAGCTGGACATGGAGAAAGCATACGACCGTCTCGACTGGCAATTCATGATCTGGGTCTTCAGGGCTTTTGAGTTCTCCGAAGCCTGGATTGACATCATCTTCAGGTCCATCAACAATTTCTGGTTCTCCATCGTTATCAATGGACAGGCCGATGGCTTCTTCACCGCTAGCCGTGGCGTCCGCCAGGGGGACCCTCTTTCAGCCACTGTCTTCATCATCACTGCTGAGGCCCTCAGCAGAAACCTCAAGAACATGCCCAACTCCCCGAGGTTCTACCACTTTCACACCACCACCGGCTGTCCCATCATCACTCACCGTGCTTACGCTGATGATGTCCTCATCTTCTCCTCTAGAGACACCGACTCCATCAACGTTGTCCTTCAAACGCTTAACAGGTACACCAGATGCTCCGGACAAAGAATCAACAACAACAAGAGCGTCATCTACACCCATCACAAAACGGACAGGTCACATTCTGCGACTATCTCCAACCTAACCTCCTTTGCCATAGCATACCTCCATTCACCTACTTAGGGTGTCCTTTGGTCTATGGCAAGGCCAGCTCGGGCATCTTCGAGTACATGGTCAGTACCATCAGGAAAAGGCTCGAAGGCTGGCACAATGCCATTCTTTCGCCAGGAGGCAAGCTGATTCTGATCAAGCACGTCCTATCCTCCATTCCTATTTACACCCTAGCGGTCTGCAACCCTCCCAAAAAGGTGCTCACGTTGCTTGAATCCCTCTTCGCCCGTTTCTTCTGGGGCCATAACAAAGGCAAAGACAAACACCACTGGGCTAGCTGGACTACTATGGCGAATCATACCCTCGAGGGCAGACTTGGTTTCAGTAGATTGGAACACATCGCCGATGCTTGCTCCATGAAGCTATGGTGGAAACTACGCACGAACAATTCAATTTGGACTCGATTCATGCAAGCGAGATACTTCAGATATTCCCACCCGGGAACAGTCTTAGTCAACAACCGTTCATCTTCATCCTGGAGACGCATTACCCGCGGCCGCCAGTTTGCTGACCCCCTCATTCACATCCAGCTGGGCAACGGCCACTCATCTATGAGCCACGATCATTGGCTGGGTGGGAACCTCTGGCACCCTCTTGAGCCCCCTCCGCGGGAGGGCCAGATTTGCGAGCTCTGGAATGCCACATCCGGATGGATCTGGGACCGTGTCAGGCTGTGGCTCGGTCCTGCGGCTGCCGCCTGTCTCGCCAATGCGAATCTCTGTATCTCCGACACTCCGGATATCTCGCGATGGTCACCTAACCCGGATGGCCATTTCTTCCTGCAATCTGCCAGGTCTGTCGCACGTGGCATCGGAACCCCATCCCCCTTCATCGCTCCTTTCTAGCATGCCTGCATCCCCATCAAATAGTCTATCCTAATATGGCGAGCCCACCTCCGCAAACTTCCTACTGACAATGCCATCATCTCGTTTGGCTACAGCCTTGCTTCCAGTTGCCATTGCTGCACTTTACCCCAAGCCGAATCGACAGAGCACATCCTCATCTCTGGTGATCTGGCCAAGAACATGTGGGCGACTCTCAGCACCAAAGTTAGGAAGGCACCCCCGCCCAGGGGCTTCAACGATCTCTTGTCCAGTTGGGGCGATTCCCACGGACATCAGATCGTCGCAGCCGCGGGCATTTGGGTCCTGCGGAAAAACATGAACAAGTACCGTTACTGTACAGGGAAATCATCAGACAGACCCTTAAGATCCGTAGGCGCTGCTCGCACTCTACGCCAACATTTTGGGAATCCCTTGATTAGTCTCAGTCTCAGTCTTCTTTCTCTTTCTCTTTTGTCGGCTTGCCTAGCCGTTTCTCTTCTTTTGCCTGCGCTAGTCGCTCTTTTTGTATAGGCTTTTCCATTTTGCGCCTGATACATCAATAAAATTCCCTCCTTTCTTAATATATATATATATATATATATATATATATATATATATATATATGAAATTTGTCATCACTTTTTGCGTGATCATCAGCAAAATGGCACGATTAACTTAGAATTTATTGACACTAATCATCAGTTAGCATATTTCTTCACAAAGCCATTATCAGAAGAGCGCTTCAATTTTCTTTGTCGAGAACTTGGAATTTTAGATGAAGCTGTTGTAAATTAAAATAAACCTGCGTAAATATCGAGTATATCTTGATTCTCTTATGATGAACTTGCTATGGGTACAAGCCAAAAGGGTCCTTCTGACAACAAGGCGTAAAAGCCTAAGCGACACGGTGCACTAGTCCTCAGGACTACCGCTAGCTGGGATTCGGCCCCTGCAGCTAACCCATGGCAGCTTCAAAATATTGAATTATGATATAATTCCATGTTTATTATACAGTTCATTTTTATTTATCACATGCTGAAATACTATTTTTCAACTTCATATTGCTGCTTCGAACTCACTATCCGTTATTCATTTGTTTACTTATTGGATCTTTTCTTGTATTTATATTCTTGTCTTATATTGGTCTTTCTTACTTAACTATTTTTTTTTGCCTTATTCCTGTTCTGTGACCCGGATTCAAAATTCGGGCCGAACTCTTCCCTTACCAGAGTTTGGGCCGAATTCGGCCTGACTGTTCCAGAATCGGGAACAGTCTCAGCCGTTGATCAAATGTTAGATCCAATGGCTATTATTTGCTCCGACCAAGAGAAACCCTCACCATATTTTCGGTTTCTCTTCCTTCTCCTTCCTCATTACCACCTTTTCCACTTCTCCTACTCAATTCTCTCAAAACCCTAACCCTAATTTCTCCTTTCTAGAGGTCAATTCTTCCCCAAACTCAAGGAGAAGGCTTCTTTTTTAATTCTCCTATATTGTTCATCACTAGTTTGAGGTATAATTCTACACTCTTCTATATCTCAATTTCTTTTATTATCTATTGTATTATGGCTCCTCGTTTGTTCAACCGCGGAAAGAGACTTCGGACCGAGGGCGCATCCACGTCGAATGCTCCTCCTCCCGGTGAATCCCCCGTTGTACCACCCGTTGTACCGGCCATTGAACAACAAATCCATCCGTTGTTCAATCCTCCACGTCCACATGACCCAAACACTTTTGACGACCGAATTTTTGTATCACTAGACATCTCAAATAATTGATTTAGTGATTTTCGGACACGTCCGGTGTTTGCGGGACACCCCATCAACTTTACCATATTCTCACAATATGATGCACTATTTCATGACCTTTGCCTTGATGAACTAGTTACCACAAATTCGGTCATTTATCGTAGTACTATTCAAATGTTTTACTGCAACTTAACCCATGATGATACTTATATTTATTCACGAGTTGCGGGAATTGATATCTCCTTTGACGATTTTGAATTGGCCGAATATCTTGAGCTTCAAGAGCCTAATTCTTGGGAAAAGCTTGTTGAAGCTAGATCATTTCAATTTCCCGAAGGGATTTCACTTGAAAGCTTCAAGGACGACTTGTGTAGCCCTAACACACGTCCTCGTAAGCTTTTGGCTAAATTCCTCAATCCCTATTTTTATGAGCTTTATCGGATCATTTTCAACACCATTCTACCCAAAGCGGATTCTACCGATGAAGTTACTTATTTTGAAATCTCGGCCTTATACCATCTCCACTTCTATGTTCCTTTTAATCTTCCACGCACAATGATGGATTGGATGATTAACTGTAGGAAGAAACCACAATCTTTGGTTTATGCATTATACCTTCCTATGATCTTTCGTGCGCTTCATGTACCCCTTGATGAGTTTCCATTCTTACCTGCCCCTGCCTTCCTCTCTAAGGCAAGGAGGCTTCAGGCGGCCATTGGCTCACCAGTAGTGTCTGAGCATTCTGATGATGAGCCAGATGCCCCTCCTCTTGGACAGGATCCTCCTCCTCCTCCTGCCACCCTCGAGTCTCTTCAGACCATGCTCCGAGATCGCTTCACTTGGGAGGACGATCGATGGACTCAGCTGGATTATCGGACCACCTTGCAGATGAGTGCTATCAGCAACTCGCTGCATGATATTCGGTATTCCATGTCTCGCCATCCTTCCATGCCCATTTCTATGGAGAGAGATCCCGGTCGTAAGGGCTATCTTATCGATGACCCTTGGGTCATTCGCTACTTGGATCCAGATGCAGCCTTCGTGGACCCTCGTCACTCCTTTACTGATCCATCGGACGACGCTGGGCCTTGACGCACTCGATGATGGATATGGACTGCTCCCTGCTACTGCTACTGAGGATCATAGATTATGGTTGATGCATTTTGTTTTTAGTTGCTTTTATGTACTTGGTTTGTATTAGACTTATTATGGGCTGTGACTTTTTGAGACTTTGGTAGTTCTATCAGTTTATGTCTTTATGACTCTTGAGATATTTGGTCATTATATAAGTTCATATGCAGTTTCTTCTCATATCTTTTGGTGTCTTTGCCAGTTATTACTTATTTATCTTCAATTGCTAAATGCCAAAAGGGGGAGTTATGTATATTCTATATTCTTTTTGTCTATATATGCTTTTGGAAAAATGTTATTAACAGGCCAACAAGATTTCCAGCATTGTTTACGGAGGAGCTAGTCTTAAGCTCGACACTAATTATGGGGGAGCTATGTCTTTACATGTGTCCAGGTATGAATATTGAATATACAATTATTATTTTGTAAATTATCAATATGGGAGAGATTGTTGACACGAAGTCACAGTCAACCAAATATTGACAATATTGACTACATAATACTTGTAATAATTCAATACGACACACGACGACAGCATCCAGCTCAAGCCAGACGACAGCTCAGTTTTACAAAATACAAGTCGCTTTTGAGTCTGTACTTTTATATTTATTGAGTCTAGACTGTTGTAAGCTGAGTTGTGCTGAGCTCTTGAGACTTGACCTATAGCCTATCCAAAATTCATAAAGCTCTACATCCAAAATAAGCCCATTGGACCTTAAGACCCATTCTGTGCTCTGGAGACAGAGTTCGGGCCAAACTCTGCCTCCACACAGAGTTCGGGCCGAACTCTGTCCCCTAAAAATCAGCCCTAATTTTTAGGGTTGGCTGGTTGCTAGTTGTCCAACGGCCAATTTTTTTGAAAATCCCTACCAGAATTCTGGCCGAATTCTGCCTGCTAAAACCCTATAAATAGGCCAAGAATTCTCTCATTTTCATTCATCCCATCTTCTCTTCTCTTCTCTCTAAAGCTCAATATAAGCCATACCCTTCTTCATCTACTAGCCACAAGCTTCCTAAGTCTCGAGTGCTCAGCATCTCTCAGTTAGGAGTCTTGTGCAAGAGTTCAAGAAGTCGCTTGGAAAATTCCAAGCATCGCCACTGCGATTCTGTAAGAAGTTGGCGTGCTCTTCTGAGTAAAGGCACGTGGTTGTACACTATTTCATAAATAGTAGATTTCAATCCTGAGCTAGAGTTCTCAGGCCTGGACTAGTCCTCTACGAGGGAAACCAGGTTAAAACTGCTGTGTTTGCGTATGCTCTTCTTGATCTTTATTTACTTCCGTATTTCTCTCTAATTTATTTACTTCTTGATAGTTGTTTGTGCAGGTGATATAGAGTTAACTTTTTTATTTGGTGATTATCGACACAAACTCTATTCACCCCTCTCTAGAGTTGCCTACACGTTATTTTAATTGGTATCAGAGCTAGGATGTTAGTCCTTGTTGAGAGAACAGAGCTCTGATACCAATTGAAATAACGTGTAGGCGACTCTAGAGGGGGTGAATAGAGTTTGTGTCGATAATCACCAAATAAAATGGCACGATTAACATAGAATTTATTAACCCCTAAGTTCCAGCAAAATGGCACGATTAACTTAGAATTTATTAACCCTCTCTCCCCGGCTCTCTTCATTATTGCTGCAGAGGTGCTTTCTCGGAACCTCAAGCTTCTTCAAGACTCAAATAGGAGAACTTCATTTCATACTCCTATTGGGGGACCGCGTATCTCGCACTTGGCATATGCGGATGATGTTCTTATATTTACTTCGGGGGATATTGCTGGATTGCGTGCTCTTCAGCAGGTATTGCATCGCTATGAGGCTGTTTCTGGTCAGAAGATTAATTATTCCAAATCCGCCTTTTATACTACGACCCCCCTGGCTGAGGGTCGTGCTCGAACTATTTCTTCTCTTTTTGGGTTCTGTACCGGTTCTTTGTCGTTTTCTTATTTGGGCTGCCCGTTAACATGCGGGAGACGGAATGCGGGGATGTTTAGCTATTTGCTGGATAAAATCCGTTCGAAGCTGACGGGATGGCAGAACAAGATACTTTCTCCTGGGGGTAAGCTGGTCCTTATTAGGAATGTTCTTTCATCTATTCCTATGTATTTGTTGGAAGCATGTTGCCCACCTCGGGCCGTTCTCAGGGCGATTGAGAGAATGTTTGCAACTTTCTTCTGGGGTAGCAAGGATGGGGTTGCTAAGAGGAGTTGGCTGGCGTGGCGGTTCGTCACTCGGACTAAGTTCGAAGGAGGCCTTGGGATCAAGTGTCTGAATGATATTATGGATGCCTTTTCTATGAAGTTATGGTGGAAGTTGCGGCATGGGAAGGGCCTTTGGGTGGAGCTTCTTAAATCGAAATATTTTCGTAAGCGCCATCCATGTGATGCATTTATGACTTCCAAGTGCTCCCATATTTGGCGACGGATTTTGCGGGGAAGGAAATTGGCGGAACGGTATATCTCTTTTAGACTTGGACGTGGTGAGGGCTCAGCGAGGTGCGAAGATTGGCTCCCGGGGGGCCCTCGGTTGGGTAGCGTTGCTATTCCGTCGGATGAGGGAGTGGTGGCTGGGACCAGGCGCGGAACGGGGAGACGGAATCGGGTGCGACGGCGAACCCAGGAGTTGGAGGCGTCTGTCTCGGGGCGGGTTTCATTGGATGGTGGCACCGGAGAGCTTCGGAGGTCGGCCAGATTGGCCGGGAGGAGGGTGACTCTACATCATCGAACGGTGACTGTGAGGGCATTATCGGATAGGGGAAGGAAGATCCAAGATTCTAGGGCGAGGAACTATGACAATGGTGGTCCGGGTATCTGTTCGTTTTGGACAGATGCTGGGTGGGATTTGCCTATGTTCATGGAGCAGTTTGGGGGAGAGACAGCGAGGCGGCTCAGAGTGGCAAATCTGGCTTGCTCTTCGGTTCCTGATTCTTTGGTCTGGGGAGAGCGGAAAGGATTTTTCTCACTTGCCTCGGCTTGGAGATTTTGTCGGATTTCCCATCCTACATATTTGGGTGCTTTGGAAGAACCAGAATAAGCATCGCTACGAGGGGCGTAGTGTTGGTTCTGATTTCTTGGTTCGGGAGGTGAAGCGTCAGTTTCGGAAGTCACTTTCGGGCTGCCATCATCCTCCGACTATTCCGCATTGGGCTTTAGAGTAGTGTTTTTCTTGTATTTCCTTTCTTTATTTTCGTTACCATGAGGTCGGATGTACTCATTACCCTCTTTTTCTAATAAAGGTAACGGTTTAAATATATATATATATATATATATATATATATATATATATATATATAGGAAGCGGATCAAAGGCCCCGCCCGCGGAGCCCCGTCGAAGCCCCGCCCCCCTGCACCATCGGATCGCGCGGGGACCGCGTGGGGCCCGCCCCCGCCCGCGCGATTCCAACGGCTAAGGGGGGGCGGGGCTTCGGCGGGGCTCCGCAGGCGGGGCTCCCGATCCGCTCCCATATATATATATATATATATATATATATATATATATATATATATATATATATATATATATATATATATATTTTCCCTAATATATATATATATATATATATATATATATATATATATATTTATATATATATATATATATATATATATATATATTTTCCCTAATATATATATATATATATATATATATATATATATATATATATATATATATATATATATATATATATATATATTGGTTAGAAGCCCTAAACTATATTTGACGAAACTATAGTTGGCAAAAAAAAAACGTTTCCTAGTATTTATCTAAATTATTTTTTTTAAATATAGTTTTTCTACCTAGAAAATTTATTTTGACAAACTTAAGGTATTTTGCCTAAAAAATGATTTTTAGATATTTTCTAGTATTTATATATAAACTATTTTAACTAGCAAAATATAGTTTCAAGGATTATAAATAGTTTTCTAAAATTATATATATATATATATATATATATATATATATATATATATATATATATATATATATATATATATATATATATATATATATATATATTATTTATCCAATTTCCTTCTATTATCCTTCTGTCCGTGACTAATCCCATAATTCTTATTCCCTCACCAATTATGTACCTCTTTATGTCGTTCCTAGCTAATTTGACTGTTCTGGATGCAACGGAACAGTCCATGCCATCATTGAAGGTTATCTTGCGTAGTTGTAACACCAAAATCAATTTTGTGCCGTCATGATCATCGCCCCACACCAGGTGTCATACTAGGCAAGATACCTTACCAATTACTGTCTATTTACTTCAGCTCACATATTGTTTGCATTTATTTATTATTACTTTTCTGTAAGATAAATTGTGCTACATTATTTTATTTAGATGCAATTCTACTATCTAGTTCTATTTCCTGCTACTTAATTATTTATATTCTCATTAAACCTAGAATTAAGAGACTACCTGCATTCATTGGCCTTGACACATGTATGCCACGAGTTATGAGTCGTATATAGATCCTAAACGTGTATTGACTGGCCAGCGGTACATATAGAACTAGCGTTAGGTTATAACTACTAATAGGATTGCATGATAGTATACTAGTAGTTATTAGAGTTAGGACATTGGGTGGGGAGAATATAAATGTGATGTTAACCTCCACCCTATCTATTGTAGACTCGCTCACTACTAAGGAACGATAGGTAAACTATATGATGTAGACTTGCTCGATACTGAGGAATGGTATATAGTATTTATACTCGCTACTGAGGTAGTTTTTATCTAGACTTGACTTGGAGGTTATACGGTCATGTACTATTCTCGATTGCATTACATTAGAGTGGTTGGTTGACCTTATCCCTTAGGTATAGGTACTTTTTGTTTATGTACTTATGCCTGATCGTAATTTGGAACAGTATTTTGTCGCGGACTAGTTTACCACACCTTGTCCTTGTTTGGTTGAAGGTGTGGTTCACTGTTTCGATGATAAAATACTGAACCTTGTTATGGTCCGGATATTATATCGGACCATATTATGATCCGACTTATACTTGTTGTTGAGCAGTTTATATTCAGTTCATGGCATATTTTTATGTATCTTGTTTCGTCCCTCTGAGGACTTGGTGATTTCTCCAGGTGTGTGTTCTTGACTTCTGCAAGTGTTCTAACCAAGGTCGTGGTCTTCTCTTTTCTATCGAGGATGACTTGATCTTGGATCGTCCTTTGTTATTTTTACAAATTCTTCCTTGTGTGTATTTCTTCTCATTTAAAATGGTTGGTAGTAAATTTATCTCCGTCCAACGACTTGTATAATGACAATTCATAGTTGATTTATGAGATCATTATTCTTTATTTTGTGGATGAGATTTAGTGTGTCAAGGTTACACTGTATTTACAGCTTATGAATATTTATTATACGGCTGGCATGTCTACTTACCTAGTCCTACGTATTTTGGGATTGAATGTTACACAGTAGGAGAGCCAAGAGAACCCTAAAATTTAGTAAAATCCTAAATAGTTAGGGTGAAAGACAATCAGAATCATTGATTGCGTCTGCAAGGTCTTGGAGCGTTTGGACACCCGAGGCGTGAAATAATCGACTTAAAGCATCCACTCCTTGCACCATTTTCTCTTCTGGGCTCAAGGGAAGAGAATCAAAGTCTGGTGATGCGCTCAGTGGCTTAGCACTATCATTCAGGGATAGGCCCATCAAATCTAAGATCTCCTCCGCCATAGACAGCTTTGTCTCAGCCAACTTTCTCTTTCTTGAGTTGAGAGGGAGTATTGGAGTTGGAGCCACAACGACCGGCAGGGGTGGTAATGTAGTCGCAGGTAGTCGCAGAGCAGAAATCCTCTTTGGCAGTGGATGCTCATAAGGAGAAGCTTTCTTTGGAGCCATCGAGGAGCAGTATAGTAATATTGATCCTCCCCTTCTATTTATAGAGGAAAATGACTCTTTGTTACCCCCAATTGATTGTTTTCAGAAACGAAAATTTTTCTAGAGAAATGTAAACGACGGCCTATTAATGATGATAAATCTATTTAATGAAGAGTTGAGTTATTATGAAGGGCATAGTATTCGAAAAATCATCTGAAGTCCACTGATAATCACGATTCACATATTATATGCATGGATAGGATACAAATTTATAACATGATCCATAAATTGATATCTCGCGCAATCTTAAAAGGATTCTGAGAATCAAACGAAGATATTTAAAAAATATGCATGAGCAGTATGCACCTCAAAAGTTCAAAAATCTATGCGTTTTAGTGAATTCGAGAACCAAACACGTAATGATAAGCACCAGATTTTAGGCGTCTATACTCTTTTGTGGTTATATCATTTAAAAGAACTATAGAGTCAAGACTTTAATAGATGATTATGCGTCATTCCAATTTGAAGACAATCGTATTCAAAGTATTATGTGACAAAATTACCTAGCAACATTTTCCACTCAAAATAGTTATGTGCTAGAACTTAAGTATTTTAAGAAGGCTGGCACTATAGCCATGAATCCCAATGATAAGAGCCCTATCCGTTTTGTTAGCTAGAAGAATGTGCATGTTTCGGTCATTACAGACTTTATTTCATTATAGTCTCTGGGGGTATGTTGCTTACAGATTTATGAAGCTGGGGTCTCTCTACATATTTTTGAAGTTCCATCTTCTTAGAGTTTTATGATATTAAACAGTGTAACATATCTACACAGTGGTTTATCTTTGTAAACTTATACATTATTTCTTACTCAAAATGGTTATGCGTCATCATGAAGACATCAATTCTTTAGAGTTTAAGCAGAACTTATGTAGCAAGATTGAGATTACACTAAAAGACAAAATAAATTTTATTGACAGTCAAAACCATGATTACATTGAGATCTATTACATTCTAGATTTTTATTCTAAAGTCATGGTTACGTCTGATGGAGATCTATTACATTTCGGGTCTTCTCCATCAGGTCTTGTACCAGTATGAGCCATGAAACATGGAAAGTGATACACTAGAGGATAATGTTAATAGGACAAGCACTTCTACATGTTAGGTACTCTGAACCCTGTATTCTCGCAGAAGTGCCAAACCTGAGTCATATGTTAGTGCATCTACTAGCATTGGTTCCCCTCTATGTCGCTGGCAGTGTACTTTGGCAAGAGAATATAAAATTGGGCATGCATAAAACCCATTTCTTATTGCCAACTGCCAACACTATCTGACATCGACAATATTTCGATTAGGATTCAAACCCAATCTCATCACAGATTCTACGACAGTGAAACCAGCCAGTTGCAAGCCTCATCAGATGGGTGCAGACAGCTAGCTGGGTCTCAGGACTACAAAAGTCCTCTACATAATGTACTGAATCATATCAAACAAGATATTTTCTAATGTCCTTCCAAGCTCCAAATGAGCTCCAGTCATCCAAGGAGTACCCTGAAAATATGACAAGTTCAAAGGAGTTAGGCTCATGAAATCAGTTGTTTATCTAAATAATAGGCAATTGTACCGCACAACTTCAAGAGGCGCATAGACAGAACGTGAAACTTCATGCGTCTAGGAGCTGTATGACAGCAGTGTCTTCTAACAACATATTATATGGTGAAGACTGATGGAAGTTCCATCTATATATGCAATAGAGTTTTCTACTAACAATTCATCTGGTGACAATTATAGCTACACATTCTAGTGATATGTTGTGCTCAAACATGATCTAAGTGAACATTCCTGCTATGAATCAAAGAGGAAGAGATGAAGATTACTTCATGAAGGATTACCTTCTGAAGATTGATCTTTTTCCTGACTTTTGGCATAACCAAAGAGCAATGTTCTCATCAAAGTGATGTTGAGTGCTAATCAACAAATGCACGATAAAAAGTAGTGATGACAAGTTCTGCCAAATCATGTCCTATTTATAGAGATAAAAATTTACTATACAGCAAGGTGTCATGCGACTTGATTATTGATGAAGTGATCAATCCAACATTAACTATCGCGTGATTTTTTGTCCCTGAAATTGCAGATAATAGTTGACTTAGCCTCAATCCAAGTGATTGCTAGAAACGGCCGTCGCAAATTTCGAAGATAGTTCAGATTTCAAGGGATTCAGTCAAAGCAAGTGACAATAAGGCAAGTGATATGATGCGTCTAAAGCTTTGTGTGATAAAATCCCATCCCTCATGCTTCTCGTTCAAAGTACTTCAAAACTTGTTCAAGTTTTAAAACCTTTGAAATGGTTCTTGTAGAAGCATAAAAAATACTAAACAGAGGCATATAGGTTTTATGCGCCTAAATGAAAATGATCCAGAGTTAAAAGCAATCTCTGAAGCACTATAAGCTTTTTGAAGACACATAGTCGAAGATGAGTCAGAGAAACGTATGGTCCATCAGATACACAACATGTTTCTGTCTCTTATAGAAAAGACAAACCTCGAGCAATGTTCAGTTTTTAGACTACGAAGAAGATGTTAGTGATTACGTCACCATCATTATTACATTTTAATAGATGTCAAGGAGCAATTTCTTGCGACTACCCTCCGAACAGTTATTTGTAGTATGCAGTATGAAAGCTATGCATTCTAATGCACATAGTTTTGCTATTTCTCATGAAGAAACACCAATTACAGTAAGCAGTTAAAATGCTATACGTCTAATATTATTCGACGCGTAGCTAATCTAATGAAGAGATCGTGTGCTGACATGGCAGTGTTTCGTGCAGTACGTCTCAAAATATGTGGCGAGCTATATATGATTCTCGAACACGTTCATTGTCCACTAACCCCTAAGGGTCACGTGCCTACTCTATTTTATGCGTCTTGAGGTAGAAGATAGTATATTTTCTGCACATACGCATACGGCTGGTCCAGTGAAAGAAAGGCAATAAATAGAGGACAATATCTTTTTCGCACACAAGTGCGCAGAGAAAGACTATGTATGCTACATCTTCACTAAGAACTTTCAGAGAGAGAGAGAGCTTTCAATGACAAAGTTCCCCCTTACAAGCGAGAGTTCATCAACCACCAAGCTTCATCAACTCCTGGATCAGATCGTCAACGTAGTAAAGAAGTCACAGTAGACTTAATCTCCATCGCCCCAATTTCCAGATTTTATTATACTCAGAATTCGTGTTAAAGATTCTTGTTGTACTTTTTTTTTGCAATAATACAAAAGATTCTACGTTTCTGGACTCTATTTGTGTTAAACACCAGTCAGTTTAGACGTCTCTGGAGAGGGGTGGTGCTTAGGTCTATAATTCTACGAGCAACTTCAGGCACCTCCATCCCTCGTACTTCTATTGTACAAAGGATGCGATAGTGTCCGATGCTTGGCTTCAGGATACTAAAGCCATTATAGAGACAACAGGGACAACGGCTAGGGAGCGAGTAGCAGTGGTGAGGCTTCAACTCTTGGATTTGGCCTGAAACTGGTGGGCAGTTCATGAGGGTTCTCTCACAGTGCCTATTGATTGGGCAAACTTTAGTGAGGGGTTTTAAACTTGGTACTTCGATGTGGTATTACGTTATGATTTCCCGTAAAGCTTTAACAATCTTAGGCATATGAGCTAGACCGTTAACGGCTATGTGGCAGAGTTCAGCAAACTCAGTCGGTTTGTCCCTTAGTGGCGACCGAGTTGGAACGGGCGAGGAGGTTCCAAAAGGTACTTCATCTGGAGATCATACTGGCAGTCAAGCAGCATGAGTTCCAGACTTTTGATGCAGTAATGAATACGGCGATGAGGCATGCGTACACCTTACAAAGGATCGTTGATAGAGTCGGAGCCCAGAAGTGGCCACACATTCAGAAAGGATCTTCTTTCCAGTCGTTAGCACCGGCTCTAGCAGTTCGAGCCTTGACGATTAGATCTTCGAGAGGACTAGCTCCGACGATTTTATTTCAGCAGTCGTCTCAACCGTATCCTCAGCTGCATAAGCAGTCTTCCACAGTGGGTTGTTCCTAATACGGAAAGACAGGGCATGTCTTGTCAGAGTATCGTAGGGCGCAGGACATGTGCCTAGCTTGTAGAGCATCAGACCACATGGTAGGGACTTATCCCCGGAGGTGTTCGGCTGGATCATTATCTTTCCAGCCAGCAGTTCAACAGCAGGTTCAGTGGCCATTATCGATGCAGTTCCAGTAGTTCCAACAGCAATAGTATCACGCCCCAGTCCCAAAATACATAAGACTAGGAATGCAAGCATGCAAGCTAATACAATTTAGAATAAGTTTCCAATTTAATGGACTTACGCTAGATGTGTTACGCTGAAGAAGTGTACTAAAAATATGCTATCACAATTATATCTCAATCCGTATATAAGTAAATAAAGCAAGAATGAATGTTATGTAATATAGTCGGCCGCCCTATAATACACATGTTCGAGCAAACTCGAGAACAAAAATAAGTTTGCAAAGTTAGGCTAATAAGTAGAGTATATGATGATAAGAAATATATAAAACATGGAAGAATGATGAAATAATACTATAAGCAGTACCTGAAGCATGAAGACACAAACATACCCTCTATCTGTCTATCTATAAAAGCTCTACAATAATCTGGAGAGATCACCAGATCCTCAGAGGGAGGTAACAAGATACAGAAGGAAATATGCCATAATATGAACTGAATAAATATAAACATGAATTAAATAGCTCAGGTCACAACAAGGTCCAGTATCCCACCATCAAAGTAGTAAACTACCCCTACAACTAGACAAGGACAATGGGTGGCAAACTATTCTGTGACAAGACACTATCCCATACCAAAATATGAACTGAATGAATAACCCAAACCCACCACACGGACCACTATTTTATCGTCGAAATAATAAACCACACCCACAACCAAACATGGACAAGCTGTGGCCCACTATTTCGTGATAAGACATTGTCCCATGTTATGGTTAGGGATAAGTACAGTATCTCACCGTACTATGTGAATGCACGTTGAGGATGACGTTGGGCGTATGTGTAGGTGATAAGTATATAGCACCGAATCACAGGCCGGTGTCGGATCACAAGCCGATGCTATAAACTATGAGCTATGAGCCAAACAAGCAACTATGAAACTATGAGGCTCATGACTTCATAGTCTCCTCAAGGGATTACACAGTCTAAAGGGACTGTCCTATACACCTACTAGTAGTCTTTCCCGCCCATGAATGGTACAAGTCATATCTATGACTCGAACAACCCATATCTCAATGCGAGTCACTAAACTAGACACAATCTAAGTTTTATATACACGAAGACACGAACTGCTCGCACCGGTAGCTAGCCGAATGTGGAAGCTGATGCCAACACAATGTACCCTCACTCACACTATCGTGTAATCTTACGTGTCATGGGATGGAAGTTACACAACTTTGGAAAATATCTCTATACACTAAGTCACACACATACCTACAATACCGATGCCAACATCGATATCGCCCAAGTCATACTTGGACGTACACCACTATAACTACTACCAACAAAAAAGATAAATAGACAAAAATATTAAAACAAAACAATGATGGGAAGGTATCTTGCCTGGAACTTCGAAATAGAGTAATCATCGATCCGTATCCAACTGCAATCGAACAATCACGAAGTCCTAAATATAAGTAGACTAAATCAATACTATCTCCAAGACAACACATTACTATATATATATATATATATATATATATATATATATATATATATATATATATATATATATATATATATATCATAACCAATTGGACCGTGACTCGTGCATGATCGATATTTCCATAACTCCGAGTAGGAGCTGTGCAAAAAATAACGAACTTTTGCAAGCACTTCCAAAAAAGGTGCAAAAAATAAAAAATCGGGGCGTTGCACAGCAGTTCTGGGGGGGGCAGGTCCGGGGGCGTTGCACAGCAGGTCCGGGGGGGCAAGTCCGGAACGCTGCACAGTAGATCCGGGGGGGGGGGGGGGCAGGTCCGGGTTGGGGGGTGGGGCGCAGGAATAGTAGATCGGGGGTGGGGGGGCTGACGTCAGGGAGGAAGGGGGTGGTCCGGGGCATGCACCGCAGGTCCGGGGGGCAGGAGCTGGAATAGTAGATCGGGGGGTGTGGGGCTGTGCGACAGGAAGAGAGGTCAAGTCCGGGGCGCTGCACCGCAGGTCCGTGGGGGGAAGGAGCTGGAATAGTAGATGGGGGGTTTGGGGGGGGCTGGCGTCAAGGAGGGAGGAAATTTTTTTTTGGAACTGGCTCTGGTACCAAGTTGAAATTTGTGGAATTTCTCAGATGATTTTATGATGGTATATATATATATATATATATATATATATCTATATATTATATATATATATATAATATATATATATTATATAT
>JANAVB010002398.1:3316348-3456348 GCA_029216955.1 Iris pallida
CCTAGAAATTTCTCCACCAAATCCTTCCATTTCACCACCAAATCTTCTTCTTTTCTCTCCATTCTAGCCAAGGAGGAAGCTACCCAAGTTTGGGAGGATTCGGAGCTCGTTCGTGTCCTTTTGGAATCTCTACGTGTCGGTGTCGCTCCGGGAAGGCTTTTCTTCGATTCGATCTACGGGAGGTATAAATTCTTCTCCTTTCATTTTCTCATACATATAGGTCTATTTTGAAACCCATAGGAAGCCCCCATGGTTGTATCTCCATTTGTGTCCATTTTGTGTCCATTTGGAGGTCATAGGAGTGTCCTTTTGTGTGGTTGTGTCCATGTGGGAAAATTTCAAATTTGGACACTATGTATTGTTGTTATGTATGAATGAATTAACATGTTTAATCTCATATTTTTGTATTGAGATGTGTTCTATAGTGTCTATATATATATTAGTGTAGAGAGTGAGTTCTTGATATAGTATGTATATACTTGTGTCTTTTGTCTCAAACTACCTAAATCCGTCATGATTTTTATCCACGTTTTTAATTTCAGCCCTAACTTAGAAATGTCATAACTTCTAGCTCAAAGCTCGGTTTAATCTCCCATTTTTTTAAAAGAAGCGTATTGAAGTTAGCTTTCCAAAAATGATTAATAGGCCTAATTATTTTTGTAACTTTCTGGAGAATTATTTGAGTGTCAGCTGTACGAAAGACAAACGCGTTCTCGGTGTTTTCGCGATTCTGGGAGTTTCCGGAAACGAAAACGCGATCCGTTTGAAGTTTCGGAAAGCTAACACATAGATCTAAACATACTTTAATCCTAAAATTTAATTCATGCTGAGTTGGTACAGTATTGATTATTAGTAGGAGTTACTATTCGGTATATGCATTTTGTGCACCCTTGTGTGTAATATAATATTCTATTTGATTTTAACCCATGTTAATGTATATACATTATGTAACTAATAAAGAATGCAAGCATGAGTAATGGTTAAATAAATGATGTATGAGGTGTAAGTATCCTATCTAATGTAAGCATGTATAAGTATGGCTTGTAATGAATATGTAGGTTCCATAGTTGTATGTATGGTGCATATATGTGTGCAGAGCAAGAGAATAAATGAATGATGAATGAATGCAAGCATGAATGTAATGTAATAATAGATGTAATGTATGCAATATACAAGTTAATGAGATGTATGTTTAGTTAACACAAATCCTATATTACCTCATGTACCCCCCTTACACTATGTTGACACTATCACATTGACACATTGTTCTTACACTTGACACTCTTTGATATGTATACACTATGTATGTCCATTTAACCCTCACTTGCTCCTTTGCCATGTTCACATACACACACATAGCCTCTTAAATAAGTATTTATGAATATAGTTAACTTAGCTATGATGTATATTATATATATGATAGCATATTGTGTTGTAATATATAAGTTTATATAACCATTTGAAATGCCATGATTATAGACCTAATGTTGAATACCAATATATGCATGTGTATATGTGTAGACATATATAGCTTAAAGTAATAGTTACCTAGTGTATATCCAATGTGAATTCTTGCCTATTTGAGTATTGAATAATTGCATGCTATATAGAGTTGGGTGTATGTTGGCTGTATAGCCTTGTATTGATGTATGCTTGCTAGGATAGTCTTGGTTAGGCCTAGTAAGACTTGGGGTTAGGACATGATCTAGTTTGACTAGTGCAGTTGACCAGAGTGACCAAGGGTTAACTTCGGCCTAGTTGACCTAGATTCATGTAGAAAGCATTATAGTACTTTATATTACCCTTCTGGACATGTTGTGACTTGTGTTGTTCTATAGGAGACAGACACCACTCCTCGGACAGTATATTCTCTTCAGACACTCAGGCTATCAGGCGAGTACATTCTCTGACCGTTTCATACTTGTATGGATTTACATTCTTGCTCTAGATTACTATCTTGATGCGCACGATTCATTATCACGGATTGACTATATGGATCTTCTTCTGAGATGTTATCTCCTTGTATTCACTAAGTACATATTGTGATGTACGTTTCACTTACATGTTGTATTATGAATACCCTTATCATTGTACACTCATTGTGCATATTGTACTCTCAGTATCACATTGAGCCATTGTACAAGCCATTGTACAAGCCATTGTACAAGTCATTGTACAAGCTATTGTACAAGCCATTGTACAAGTCATTGTATAAGGTAACGTAACTGAATTGGATCCTTGTGTATTGATTGGGGAGGGGGAGAGTAGAAATGGTTATGTGATCAATCGTTGTATAAAAATTGTATAGTCCATTGTACACCAGTACAAAGGAGTCCCATTTTATTGTATAACCTAACCCGTTTACATAACCATATTGTGCTCTAAATCACATGTTCCTTACAGTCTTACTTATCATATTTAGATATTTTCTGTTATCAAATCTCTACTGTTTTTTATATATCTTCATCTTTCAGCGTTTCATGTACTTTACTCTATTGCATGCTTTATATTTCCTAACTCGTTATGAACTGCGTGAGATGTTTTGTGCTCACTCCAGTCCTGACTGGACCTGTTGATAATTTACAGATAGCTTGGAGGTTGCCTGCTAGCCTAGAGGAGACAGTAGAGGTTGCATAGATAGCTAGGGTTTTTGCTTATAGTTTATTTTCAGTCATCTTGAGTTGTATTTATGGATTACTGTATTTGGGTTTTGAGATGTATTCTAAGTTTGTATCTTAGACACTTAGACTTCTATCTGTTGTATCTCTTTTCGATTCATGTTTTATCTATCTTCCTTATGCTCTACCTTAGATGTGATTGAGTTTACATTATGCTATGTCACCCCCATTCGGGGAGTATAAACTGTTTAGTATTATACTGTTAGATGCATTGAGACCTAGGACAATGTTCTACCGTCGACACTGCGGCGTAGGCTGGGCGTTGTTACGTTCTCGTGCCCTAACTCTAGGGTGCGGGTCGTGACACGTTTTAGTGGGGCCCATGCAGGTCGAGTTTATGTAGTGGTATTCGAACTTGAGTACCACTACAGCCTGCAGTAGGATTAGGTTATATTTTTGAAGGTACTCAATCACAGTTAGGATCCCTTGAGAGATTCCTGGGACGACCCTTGAGAATCTTATTTTAACTTCGATTTGAAAACTCTTCTTCCCTTAATTTAATTATCTTTACTTTCTGTTGTTAAACTTGATTTTTATAGATTATTATTGAATTCGAGTTGTATTTATTGATTTTGATGGATGATTGTCGAATTTGAATTTTGATGATAGCTATTGCATCCGAGTTTGTATTTTGATGGATTTTGTTCATTTTTGAATTTTGGTGTTCGTTGATAAATTGATTTGATTTTTGGGTATTCATTGTTGATTTAATTTAATTTTGGCAAGATGAAATTATATGGGCTAGGTCATCTATGTTATGGAATCTAGTCTTCTATAGTCGCATTAGCCAGCATGGTGAGGACATATAGTCTGACTCTGGATATATTTCTCGGGGTGGGAATTTAAGGTTTTCGCAGCCAAGCTAGCGGCACCGCGAAAATGTTAAATACCATGATTCTAGAGATATGTGCATAAGTCAAGGGCTCTGTGATTATCGTAGCCTTGCTTACTAGTATGACGAGGATTTAGAGTACCATGATTTTGGATAGACGCATATGATTATCAGATTGCACCTTAAATTTTTTGAACATGTTTTTTCTACTTTTTTCAGTCATTCAAAAAAAAAGAATTATTATTTGTTTGTTTGTCTAGTTTTCTATTATTTAACTCAGGGGTAAGTTAGTTGGTTAGTTGGTTTTATAAACCTTGTGTAATTTCTTGCTATGAGTTTTTCATAATACAATGAATCGATGATTGTTGTTAGACTTTATCTTGAATTTGATATTTTAACTCTGGATTTCAAAACGGTTCCTCTTTAAACAGATAAGCAGAAACAACTTTATCGTTATTTCTTTCTTGCTATTATCTTGTATTAAATAATAATGTAATAAAACTGTCTTGATTTCGTCAATCACCTGCTTGCAATTTTGGTAGGAATTCAAATGTTAGTCTTAACGTAGAATTAATTTTTTTTATATTGGGACATGAGAATATATATATGAATACATATAGAAGACACTTTGCTTAACACGTATGCATGCTACACTTGATTTTCCACCTACCTGAATACATATTAATATGTTGTTGATGTTAAATTTTCAAAACCCTAATATTTCTGATTTTCTGCTTTTTCTAGCTTAACCCGTAATTTAAATATAAAATTTTATGATAATAGTTTTATTTATACCACTGCACATGTATGTTATACATAGGGTGTCAATTCAAAAAAAAAAAATTTGGTTGAGTTTTGTGTTAATTTGAAAAATCTGAGACTGTGTGCATATTATCCCTTAATACTGAATTCCAAATGTTTAGTTTAAATTGCTGTTTTATTTTCTTTAATATAATATTTAAAGATGTGTACATTGTTGTATGTAGGGATATAATGTTAGGTTTCATATTCTTACATGTTAGTTTGTGATAAACATTGAGTTGGTTTTAATGTTCAAATTTCTCCAAAATCTTGAAAACTAGTTACATGTTAACATTTTACATTGATTTCCATATTTAGTTAAATTTCAGATTTAACATGTAATATCGAACTGTATGCGTAGATAATGTATTGGTAATATGTTAGGGTTTCATTTCTATCATGTTAGGATGTATTGGGAGCATTGAGATTAGTCGTGATGTTTCAACCCCTAAATTTTGAAATTGCATTATGTTAATATTGCACTGGTTTAAATGTTAGCTTGTTTTCAGATTTTATATGTAAACGTTGAACTAAAACTGGGTTTAACCTTTCAATACTAAGTTATAACCCTGTACAAGGACACACACACACTCTAACATAGTATATACTGTCTTTTAACCAAACCCTTCCCCTCTATGTTATGATTGTATATCTAGATAGATATATATAGAGCTTAGGCATACATGTTATAATGTATATAAATACATAACTAAGTCTCTACCTTTTTATATATATATATATTTAGCTATGCATGTTATGATTAAATAAGTTGCGTATTGTAGATTGTTTAACCAATATGCCATGATTAGTGTAACTTGATAGCCGTTGAATTGAAACACAATCCTCATATACACTTTCATGTATATTCACGTACACCCATGCCTACTATCTAACCATATGAACATGTCTCCATACACATAATGCTAACTTTTTCCTCTCTAACGCTCTCTCTATATATATTGTGATTGGATTTCAATGTAATCGACTTTCGTTAATTAAACTTGTGATTTTTATTTTCTTGGGATAGTACCCCTTTTAGATGATTGGTGGTTACGTTTCTTTATTTATTTTTTGATGAGTACCAGTTTTCACATAGGATTGTAGACTGTCTTACAGTTTTGATGATTTGATATTTCTGTATCTTTTCTCGTTTAGCACCCTGGATTGCTTGTGTGTTTTGATACCCTATAACCGATTTGATTAGCATGACTAGTATACCTAGATGAGACTTCACTGTCACCGTATGCCATGACCCTGTATGCCGTCCTTTTGATGGTATGATTTGTTTAAGTTCTGGGACTTTGATTGTGGGGGTTTGACCTAGAGGGAGTATGGACCTTTTAATTTCGAGGACGAAATTTTTCTAAGGTGGGTAGAGTTGTAGCACCCAGTTTTCCAAATGAGAGTAATTTTAAAATTTTGTGTTTATAATTATTTTAATAATGATATTTAATTCATGATATGATTTTTGGTAATTTTAAACCATTTTTAAAATTATTTAAATCAATGACTTGTGGTTTCGACGTTTTGCTAGTAAAACCCTAGAGACTGTTTGACCTAGAGCCTAATCATATGATTATGATATTTTAATGTCATTTTTGGCCTAAGAATATTTTTGTATTTGACCTCTTTGAATTATTTTGATATTATTTTATTATTTATGATTTTGTTTTGGGGTTATTTGAGTCCGGTTCGAATTTCAACTCAATCCGACTTGAAACGGGGACCCGGGGGTAGTTGACTCTAGTGGGACCCACACACTAGTTAGGCATGACCCACATGATATTAATTTTAGTCCACATGATAGAAATATTTTAGTTAGAGGTTAGACTAATTATTATGGATAAGGTTAGTGTGATTAGAGACTTTAGAATGACTAATTTAGCCCCAACCAATTAGCTCTTTCCTAATACTCATAGAATAGGTTAGTGGGGGCATTTTGGACCTTACCATAATAGGACAAATAGCCCATATGACCAGCCACTTTGGGAGAGGATAGGCTCAAGTTCATTTCATTATTCTCATCCACACTCTCTCTCTTGTTCTTCCCCAAATTCCTAGAGAGCAATCCCTAGAAATTTCTCCACCAAATCCTTCCATTTCACCACCAAATCTTCTTCTTTTCTTCTCCATTCTAGCCAAGGAGGAAGCTACCCAAGTTTGGGAGGATTCGGAGCTCGTTCGGGTCCTTTTGGAATCTCTACGTGTCGGTGTCGCTCCGGGAAGGCTTTTCTTCGATTCGATCTACCGGAAGGTATAAATTCCTTCTCTTTTTCATTTCTTCATGCATATAGGTCTATTTTGAACCCATAGGAATGCCCTCCATGGTTTTATCTCCATTTGTGTCCATTTTGTGTCCATTTGGAGGTCATAGGAGTGTCTTTTGTGTTGTGGTTGTGTCCATGTGGGAAAATCCCAAATTTGGACACACTATGTGTTGTTGTTATGTATGAATGAATTATTACATGTTTAATCTCATATTTTTGTATTGGAGATGTGTTCTATAGTGTCTCATATATATATATTAGTGTAGAGAGTGAGTTCTTGATATATTATGTTATATACTTGTGTTCTTTTGTCTCAAACTACCTAAATTCGTCATGATTTTTATCCACGTTTTTAATTTCAGCCCTAACTTAGAAATGTCATAACTTCTAGCTCAAAGCTCGGTTTAATCTTCCGTTTTTTTAAAAGAAGCGTATTGAAGTTAGCTTTCCAAAAACATGTATTAATAGGCCTAATTCTTTCTGTAACTTTCTGGAGAATTATTTGAGTGTCAGCTGTACGAAAGACAAACGCGTTCTCGGTGTTTTCACGATTCCGGGAGTTTCTGGAAACGAAAACGCGATCCGTTAGAAGTTTCGGAAAGCTAACACATAGATATATAACATACTTTAATCCTAGAATTTAATTCATGCTGAGTTGGTACAGTATTGATTATTAGTAGGAGTTACTATTCGGCATATGCATTTTGTGTACCATTGTGTGTAATATAATGTTCTATTTGATTTTAACCCATGTTAATGTATATACATTATGTAACTAAATAAAGAATGCAAGCATGAGTAAATGGTTAAATAAATGATGTATGAGGTGTAAGTATTCTATCTAATGTAAGCATGTATAAGTATGGCTTGTAATGAATATGTAGGTTCCATAGTATGTAATGTATGGTGCATATAGTGGTGCAAGAGAATAAATGAATGATAAATGAATGCAAGCATGAATGTAATATAATAATAGATGTAATGTATGCAATATACAAGTTAATGAGATGTAATGTTCTATGTTAACACAAATCCTATATTACCTCATGTACCCCCCTTACACTATGTTGACACTATCACACTTGACACATTGTTCACTTACACTTTGACACTCTTTGATATGTATACACTATGTATGTCCATTTAACCCTCACTTGCCCCTTTGCCATATTCACATACACACACATAGCCTCTTAAATAAGTATTTATGAATATAGTTAACTTAGCTATGTATGTATATTATATATATATTAGCATATTGTGTTGTAATATATAAGTTTATATAACCATTTGAAATGCCATGATTATAGACCTAATGTTGAATACCAATATATGCATGTGTATATATGTGTAGACATATATAGCTTAAAGTAATAGATTACCTAGTGTATATCCAATGTGAATTCTTGCCTATTTGAGTATTGAATAATTGCATGCTATATAGAGTTGGATGTATGTTGGCTTGTATAGCCTTGTATTGATGTGTGCTTGCTAGGATAGTCTTGGTTAGGCCTAGTAAGACTTGCTGGGTTAGGACATGACCTAGTTTGACTAGTGCAGTTGACCAGAGTTGACCAAGGGTTAACTTTGGCCTAGTTTGACCTAGATTCATGTAGAAAGCATTATAGTACTTTATATTACCCTTCTGGACATGTTGTGACTTGTGCTGTTCTATAGGAGACAGACACCACTCCTCGGACAGTATATTCTCTTCAGACACTCAGGCTATCAGGCGAGTACATTCTCTGACCGTTTCATACTTGTATGGATTTACATTCTTGCTCTAGATTACTGTACTTGATGCTGACATGATTCATTATCACGGATTGATACTATATGGATCTTCTTCTGAGATGTTATCTCCTTGTATTCACTAAGTACATATTGTGATGTGCGTTTCACTTACATGTTGTATTTATTGAATACCCTTATCATTGTACACTCATTGTGCATATTGTACTCTCAGTATCACATTGAGCGATTGTACAAGCCATTGTACAAGCCATTGTATAAGCCATTGTACAAGCCATTGTACAAGTCATTGTATAAGGTAACATAACTGAATTGGATCCTTGTGTATTGATTGGGGAGGGGGAGTAGAAATGGTTATATGATCAATCGTATTGTATAAGAAATTGTATATGTCCATTGTACACCCACGTACAAAGGAGTCATATTTTATTGTATAACCTAACCCGTTTACATAACCATATTGTGCTCTAAATCACATGTTCCTTACAGTCTTACTTATCATATTTAGATATTTCTTGTTATCAAATCTCTACTATTTTTTATATATCTTCTTCTTTCAGCGTTTCATGTACTTTACTCTATTGCATGCTTTATATTTCCTAACTCGTTATGAACTGCGTGAGATGTTTTGTGCTCGCTCCAGTCCTGACTGGACCTGTTGATAAATTTTACAGATAGCCTGAAGGTTGCCTGCTAGCCTAGAGGCGACAGTAGAGGTTGCATAGATAGCTAGGGTTTTTGCTTATAGTTTATTTTCAGTCATCTTGAGTTGTATTTATGGATTACTGTATTTGGGTTTTGAGATGTATTCTAAGTTTGTATCTTAGACACTTAGACATCTATCTGTTGTATCTCTTTTCGATTTTATGTTTTATCTATCTTCCTTTATGCTCTATCTTAGATGTGATTGAGTTTACATTATGCTATGTCACCCCCATTCGGGGAGTATAAACTGTTTAGTATTATACTGTTAGATGCATTGAGACCTAGGACAGCGTTCTACCGCCGACACTGCGGCATAGGCTGGACGTTGTTACCTTCTCGTGCCCAAACTCTAGGGTGCGGGTCGTGACACGTATATTAGTATTTTTGTAACTTGTAGAATTTTTGGTACTATAATGTATACATAGGTGTATGTAGATATACATATATGTGTATATATGTAAGCTTAATATATATAGTTGTTCAAAAAAACAAAAAAAACAAAAAAACAAAATGTTAATATCTCACGAGGTTGGCAAATCTCGCATGATATTGAAACCGACCAACCAAGCTGGATACCCGAGCCCCCAGACTAGTATATGGTAGTGGGCGGCTATATATAGTCAGAGAAAGAGAAGGGAAGGGAGCAAAACCCTAACCCTAAATTAACCTACCCCCCCCTCCGATCATCCCCAACATTCTAGCGGCCATCCGGATACTCCGTGCCACCACACGGTCGTCGAAGACCGCTGCCCGACCGGCCAAAACATATAAATAGTAGACAGCAGCGGCAACCTGCAACCCGACTTCATGACCAGATAACTCTATCGCCGTGCATCCGTTTGGCATTTCAATTTTTCAGGTATGTTGCCAACCTAACCACCTACAAACCCTATTAACTGGTTTAGATTCAATTTTGCCAAAACCAAGTAGAAATTGGTTCAAAAATCCTTGAGAAATTCTGATTTCTGTTAAAAGCAGAACAGGAAAAACCCAGCGAAACCCTTATACTCGAAGGCAATTTTTAGCCGATCTATCAACAGTTTGAAAAATCTATTTGAATAGGTTTTTAGACAACCTATACGAGATGGTAACTCACTTTTACTTTTATTTTTCATTGATTAAATTGTTGTTAAAATAATTTTAATGTTTAGGAAAATTTAGTTTTTAAAATAGTAAATTTTAATAAATTTGCACCGATACGGCATCCGCCCCGACGAATTGGGCAACTTGGTCGCATCCCGTGAGCAACAAAAGGTGCGTACAGATGTTGTGGACGTGTGGTCTTTGACGGAACTCGAATTGGTTGCGTGTGTGCGACAAATTAGAGGCATATCAGTCGAAATATCCCGTATCGGCCCATTTGTAAACTTGCCAATAACTTCGTGCACGTTTGTCATATCGAGACGAAACTTGTGCCATTGGGACCGTGTCATTTTTTGGGTCCTGTGAGCCAAGTTCGGTCCGATTCTGAGAAGGTCGACCGGAACGCTAAGTTGGCAGGCCCGTGACCCGATCCAATAGGAGAATTTGTGTACGACCACCAGAATCCAACTTTGGACATAGATTTTATGTTCATATCACTAAACTGGACGTGTAAACATATAGTTAGATAACTTTAGAGAATGTAGGTACTGGCACATTTTTTGGGGCAAATCAGATCCAACGACGAACATCATTTTGACCCAAAATTATGATTTTGTTTCTATGTCCAGAATTACACTTTTGGGTAGGCATTTTTAGACATTTCTTTATACCAAAAATATTTATGATATTTATTTCAGCATCCGAGGGCGTTTGTGGGATTTGACCTTTCATTGCTTCACTCATCTGACGATTCGAGCTCCTAGATACTGTCGTTTTGCACATAACCTCAGGCAAGTATACCTTGCTACTGTACAGTATTTTCATACAATTTTCTATTATTGTTCTTTTCATTCATATTTGGTTACTACTTCTCACGTTCATTTCATCGTTATTTTCCTTATTTTACGTGCGCGTGCGATATTTCCTTTATTCTACATATCACTGCTATTTCATGTATAGGTCCTAATAGTATTGCAATATACTGAGTCACATTCACTTGATATGTCTTGACATGTAACTTGTATTTGACTTGAGTCGACTTGACTGGACACCTGTATAGTTTACTGAAACAGAGAGGACACTTACTAGGCATGCAGGCTATATGATAGTATTCTGTTGGCCGATAGTTCGCATGGGCTTCGGTTGTGTTGATGATTTTGTTGGCCGTTATTTTTATGCTATGGTTGTGATATTCTGTTAGTCGTTATTCTCGGAGGAGATGCGATTGTGATTATTCTGTTGGTTATTAGTTTTGGATAAGCTACGGTTGTAATGGTACATGTATCTGTTAGCCCAAGTGTTGAACGGTGTCCTTGATGTTGCATTTTTATGTAGTTTATTTAGAAGTAGAGTGCTATATTTTTGTCATCCCTTTATGCATGTTATTTACTGTCATAGTAGGCATATATATTATGTATCTTGCTACATCCCTTGAGGACCTGGTGATTTCTCTAGGTGTGTGCTTTTATAACTTTTTGTAGGTGCTTTAGCCAAGGCTGTGATCTTCTCTATTCCATCGAAAATGATTGCTCTTGGATCGTCTTTGCTATTTTTATAAATCCTTTTCCTTGTATATTTTTCTCTCATTTCAAACAGTTGGTAGTGGATTTGTCTCCGTCCAACGACTTGTATAAAAGACAATTCAAAGTTGATTTATGATATCTTATTTCTTTCTTTTATGGATGAGATTAGTTGTTACGGTTAAATTACATTTACAGCTTACGTATATTATTATACGGCTAGCATGTCTAATACCTAGTCCTACGTATTTTGGACTGGGCCTGACATATTTTTATGGTGGCACATGCAGGTCGAGTTAGCCGTTTTGGTTACGTTACTATGCCGAATAGGCCTGCATATAGGATTAGAGTCTAGGATCTCATCCACATACTTGACCGTCTTCCTCGATTCCATTTTTGAACTCTCGCTTGAGTCCCTTGATTTGCATATTGTTTGATTCCTGCTATCGTAATTCTTATCCCTTCCTTTGTGCTTGATAAAGGTAGGAAGGTGACTCATACTAGGTAGACATGTTCTATTATCCATCATATTACTAGTTTAATTCTTATAAGTTGGGTAGAATGCCTCACGACCTAACACTCCCTTTGACCTTAACCTAGGCCTTAGACAAGAAGACAATGGGACGACTGTATAGGCACAAACACCGGATGAGTTTTAGATTTTATTTGAAGAACTTGAACTATTCACACTTTTTTTATCTTCTTATATACTCATAATTCTAACTATCTTGACTAATGCTGCTATTATAGTCTAGTTTTGCAAGCTCATCCTTTTATCGAGCTTGTTCAAGACATATGTTATCTGGGTATGTCCACTAACATATTGTCTAATTAGAACCGGTGCATGATGGTCTGATCAACCTAATGTACTTGGTTCACTCTTCGTATGATTATACTACGTGGATTGAGATATAGTTAAACTTGCCCTCTAGGATCTCATCCCCAACTATCTTGACAACTCCCTTTCGAACTATTCAATCGCCTTTGAAATCCATATTTGCAAATCGATCCCATCTCCCTTGAACTCTTATTATCGTTCGTCACATATTTCAAAAAACAAGTGCTCATAGACACGAAGTATTCCCCTATGGCCATGATAGTTGGATATACTAAGTGTAGCTAACCATCAACCAAACAAAGTGACTACAAACCTTGCCTTGAGTTACTAGTCCTTCCCTCGATCCTAATCTATTATTATGATCTTATAATCATTCGAAATTAAGAATGATTAGAATCGTTTCCTTAATCGTGCCCCTAACTTAGATGACTATCATACAATCTTTTTATTAAGAAATCATGTACCCTCGATCAATAATCATTTATCTTGATTTCTTAACCCTTACGTTTTGTATATTTTACATTAAACTACTATTTATTTTCCAAACCCTTACCCGACCAGGCAGTATAGGTTGGACAAGAGATGAATAGACGTAGGCAAGGGCAAGCATTTATCATGGCTATGATAGACACCAATCCTGAGATTAGGAATCCAGAAGATATTATTCTAGTTATACCATTCATTATTAAGACATGACTTAGCATTAGAACAACGAATTCACTAGCTTAGCCAATATCCATAGCATAACACTTCTACGAGTTATCGAAAACAATGCATGAGCACTACCTTCATCACCATTAGAAACCTTATGACCATAGTCTAGCAGGCCTATCACGAATAGAAATTTATGAGTTAGTCGTTAGAAATTCTTGTATGACGTACCTTAGAATTTGTTGCCCCATCAATAACCCTTGTGTACTATAGAAGAGTGAATCCTTCAATTTCCTCAATATATATGTCATCGTAGCATCCCTCGCTAAACTTGGAAGCACAAAAATGGCATACGTAACCGTTTCTCCATTGTTTGAAAAGTCAATGTACATATCTCGACTTACTTGAATTTTTTTAACTTTATTTATCATAGAATCGTGTTTTAGTTTAATTTCGAGAAAGGAATTTTTGAAATGTATAGGTTGTAAGCTGCTCTAAATTTTAGGATTTGCTAGGATTACTGATTGACTAGGATAAGTTGGTTCCCACAAGAATGATAAATCAACACCTCATGAACACCTACTTTCTATTTAGATCATTTGGTGTCCTCTACTACGGCATTATTATTCGGATCACAATATCAGCTGTTACCTTCCAACAAATTTCATATGCAAGACCTCGACAAGTCCGCCTTCATTTAGGCATATCATGTCCCACTCAAACATGTCCCCTTGTGCTATATTTTTATGATGGGACTTTTGGGTCAAAAAGGCCAACTATAACCTTTACCGTAATACCGACGTACTTTCCGACCTCAATTAGAGATCCAACCTCGACTCAAATCTTTCAACCCAATATATGGTTGTGATCTAATCGAAGCCCACTACGCACATGCCACTAGTGTACCACTCAATGGAGTTCCCATATGCTACTTAAATACAAAAGTTATAGAAGCCGCATTTTGGGCTTAAGAAACCTAGTTTACCCATCCGACTGACAATTAGCTCAACCACTCGAGTTGGAACCTATTCTAGGTTATCCTAACCTAATAGGAATTGTTCAGATTGATTTTACGGGATCTTGTCCAACTAATATAGATTAAAACTCAAGATTCATTCCATCAAGGATTGATGTCCAATTAAGAAACCCATTAAAACCCAGCTTAACCAATCCATGTATACCGCCATATTTGGACTATAAAACCAAAAATTTATGAAATAAGTCCTTACATCTATTATAGTCCTATCTCATAGTCCACTAATCCTCCCTCCAAAAATCCCTTACCCTTCATAGCCTATGTTATGTGATGAATGGAATCCTACTGTACCAACTTATTTTCGGTCATGCTTGACCACGACCTCTCCTACTGCCTTGCTGAAACATGGTCAATATATGGACAATATTAAATAAGTAATACCTAGGCTTCCTATAGAGTCCATGACTACAATTATAAGTACCCCATATCCTCATACATCTCCTTAAAACTTGATCTTCTTAGAAGTCCTATTATTGTACTTTCCATGACTAACCAAATTTCTGTAAGTGGGTAGAACCTTGAACTTAGTGTATTCCATCTTTTAGAATAGGATGCCAAACTTGGATTCTATTCGTAACTGTTCTTTCATAGGTTTAGAAGTTGAGATACGATCTTCGTATTGCATTTTATATCCCTTTGCTCGTGTGATTAGATAATCGTGATAAACGATCGCACCCTGATTCTTCAAATTCTGTTCTATTATTGAATCATGTTTTAGTTTCAATTTCAAGAATGAAATTCCTAAAGTGTATAGGCAAGCCTCTCTAAGAATTACTAAATGATTGGGGTAGATTAATTCCACTTGGGCTAATAAATTAGCGGTTCATAACGTCTATTTCTATCCGTATCATTTTGATACCTCTACCATGACTTTGATATTTGGAGCACAACGCTAGCCATTTCCTTCCAATAATTTTTACCCTTATGAACTAGATGAGCCACTCTACACACATGATATTCATGTCCCACATAAATATACCATCCTGTGCTCTATTTCATTTACACCACATGTTTGTCATATTTCCTTTAGAACAAACCATAGATGCCTATTTTGTTCCATTTGATTTTAACTATGCGAATATCGACCCATCCCCTTAACTAAACTGAATATCCATGATCCATACAAGATGCATCACACCTATTACATATGCATTCCACCCAAGCAAGCACAAGCCTCCTACATAACGCTAAACATCGATCCCACACCCACTTATTATTATGACTTAAAGACACCCAACCCTCACCTAATCAAAACCTTCAGCAAGGGTTTTGCACTATTATAGACTCTAACCTCTTAGTTATCCATGATAGGCGAAGACTGAAGTTTCCTTTGAACCGACACGTTCTAGTATATTCGAACAAGAGATTCCTACCATCTTGTTGAAAGCGTGGCCATAAGGATGATGATAGATTGTAATAATCCTCCTATAGAAGTTATTAACCAAGAACGCCATGGCAATACCTAGGTTCACTTAGAATCCGTGACTGCAGTCAGAAAGTGTCCAATATTCTCGTGCCTCACCCTTTAGAAATTGTCCTTCTCAGAAGTCTTTTAACTACAATTTTTATGATTAGCCAATTTTTATAAGTTGGGTAGTACCTTGAAACCAAGAACACCTTATCTTGTAGAGAACCTGCTCTCCCTTTGTGTTAAATATCGTTACCTTTTTTTATTAGGATTATTTTTAATTGCGAGAATAAAATTTTTATAAGTTGGATAGGATGTAAAACCCCTAAATTTTCAAAAGTATATTTTTAGTATAGCTATTTTTGTCTATTTAGAAGATTGGTATATGGTGATTAAGTTTAATTTTTGTATCATTCATATTAAATATCAAAAAATTTTATTTTATTTTTATTAAAAATTTTGTTTTTTCTTAATTATTAAAATACCTTCAAATTATTTTCTATGTTTTTGTGAATATCAAAAACTAGCAAGTGATTGCTATTCTATATGGTAACTACATATTTTTGTGCAAAATTTTTATTAAATTATTTTAGAAATATTTTTTTGTGAAAGATAGAAGGTTATATTATTTTCTACATTATTAAATAACAAATGATTTTAGTATCTTATTTTAATATACTGTTTAAATGAGCAATTCTAATAAAAAGGATTTATATTGCACACACACACACACACACACATATTATATTATATATATATATATATATATATATATATTTGGAGCAAGGAAACTTTATTGATGTATTAGGTGTAAAATGTCGAAGCCTATACAAGTAAATGCGCCAAGCGCGAACAGACAAAAAAAACCCAAAAGGGGCCAGAAGCCAAAAAGAAGCAAGCTAGCCCGGGCCCTAGGTTAGGACAACGCCTTCCAAAAATGGTCCGTAGTATGTGTGCATCGCCCGCTGTGCTTCTGGATTTGTCGGAGGACTTCCATGTTCAGCTGTAAGTGGTTGTATTGGCTACCTTCGTACCTATATTTGTTTCGGTTCTTCCAAAGCCCCCAAATTTCGGCGGCTGCGACGATCTGATGCCCGTGAGAGTCATGTTGGCCCATTGGTCATATGGTCAAACTAATTTTAATAATTGATCAAACTTTGTCTCGATATATGGAGCTAGTCAGGATATCTTGGACTCTTGGACATGATCAAGAACGGCTATCTACTAAGTTCAAGATCGAAGCGTTGTTTGCCTGTTCGAGTCTGTATTTCTTTGAGCAATGTAATCTTTTATTTTATTGAGTCTAGAAATACATTGTAAACCGAGTCGTACTGGCAAATAGGCTATTCCAAAATTGTTTCAAAATGTTTTTAAAATGTCCTTAGTTTTGAAAAATATTCGTATTTACAAAAGCTCCAAAAAGGTTTTCAAAATTCCCCAAAATCTATTTTGAAAAACCCTAACCAAACCCTGACAGAACTCGGCCAGAGTTCGACCAAAGTTCGGCCAGAGTTTGGTTAGTGGCCGTTTTGATTTTTGAATTCCTTGGAACTTGGTCCTCTTGCAGTTGCGGATTTGACCGAGATTTGCTCATCGAGTTCTGCCC
Organism: Iris pallida; assembly: GCA_029216955.1. Taxonomy (NCBI): domain Eukaryota; kingdom Viridiplantae; phylum Streptophyta; class Magnoliopsida; order Asparagales; family Iridaceae; genus Iris; species Iris pallida. The sequence goes on from JANAVB010002398.1 coordinate 3,333,526, forward strand.
GAATTCTGCCAGAATTCTGTCTTTGGAACTCCTATAAATAGAGAAGGATTTTGATCATTTTAACTCACTCATTCACTTTCAATCTTCTCTCTATTTAAAGCCTACTGTCTTCCAAAGAGTTTTTCTCGAGCTTTAATTTTCAGATCCCAAGCCAGTTATAATCCTCTAGTCGATTTGCCAGTGCGGTACGGTCTAGAAGTTTCAGAGTGATTGTAATCAGAGGCTTGATAGAAGAATACCTCTTCGCAATTGAAGTTGGACGAGTTCTTCGTATCAAAGCTCGCGTTGTAGAAGTTGCAAGGACTTCGTAAGAAAACTTGCAGTTTTGCAAATAGTGTATTCAACCGGTAGCAAGAGTTCTACCGACTGGACTAGTCCTCAACAGAGGGAAACCAGTATACATCGATGTTTTTGCGTTTGCTTTCTTATCTCTGCCTTTACATTATTTAGTTGTGATTATTATTCTGTGATCTTGCTGCTAATAATTTTTAATTAGCATTATTCCGCTGCCAACTCTATTCACCCCCCCTCTAGAGTATTGCGCTTTATGATTTCGTTCCTACAATTGGTATCAGAGCGGGTGTTACAGGTAAAGCAAGGTAAAACAGCAGTTATATTAAATTTTATATGGATCACAGCTTTACACATGGCAACTGTAAAATTCACAAGTGAAGGCTAAGCCACAAACAGACCTCCACTGTTTGACGGCACAAACTACACTTTTTGGAAAACACGTATGAGCTTCTTTCTGAAATCTCTTGATTTTGATTTATGGTCTATTGTTATTGATGGCTATCAAAAGCCACCTCGTATAAATGTTGATGGAGTTTTAACTAAAAAACCCCATAACAGATATACAGAGGAAGAAAAGAAAAAGGACAGTCTTGACGCACGTGCTATTAACGCTTTATTTTGTGCTTTAGACAGAACTGAATTTAACAGGGTGTCTATCTGCACAACTGCAAATAAAGTCTGGAAACTTCTTGAAGTCACACATGGGAGAACAACTCAAGTCAAAGAATCAAAGGTCAGCAGACTTACTCAAGAGTATGAGGTGTTCAAGATGAAGCCCAACGAAACAGTTACTCAGATGTTCAAAAGATTCTTGGATATTGTAAATCCATTGTCCTTCCTAGGCAAAGATTACAGTAACTATGAAAAGATTCGTAAACTCCTGCGAGAACTTACAAAGAACTGGATTCCGAAGGCTACTGCAATCATTGAAGAAAACGACCTTACTACTATGACACTTGAAGTACTCATGGGTAAGCTACTCACTTATGAACTAGAGCTGCAAGACTTTGAAGAGCCTGCACCAAAGAAGAAGTCGATCGCTTTCAAAGCTCAGCACACAAAATCTACTGAAGATGATTCAGACAACAGTGAATCTGATGCTGAAGATCAAGCACTCCTTGCAAGAAAATTCAAAAGAGTCTTGAGATATGAAAAGAAGACAAAAGAGAACAATGACAGCAACAACTGGTATCAAGAAGACGCTGTCTGCTACGGCTGCAAGAAGAAAGGACACATGAAGAAGGACTGTCCTACAAACACAAGCAAGAAGAGCAACAGATATAAGAAAGGGAACCTGAAGAGATCAACATCTCGGAAGTATGCCAATACCAGCATATGGCATGAAAGTGAAGCCAGCGACTCAGAAGATGAACAATCAGAAGACGATGCAAATGTATGCTTTATGGCATCCGATCAGGTACTCTCTGAACCTATAGTTGATACATATGATGACTTCACCTTTGAGCAATTAGGAGAAGCCTTCAGTGAACTGATAAGTGATTACAGGAAACTGCGTAGCAAATATCAGACCTCTAAAAAGGTACTCAAAGAGTACAAAGGTGAAATAGGAAGACTTATCGACCTACTAGCTGAGGTTAAAGATAATGTTAGTGAGTCTGGTGAGCTTTCTTCTATTAAGCTCTTATTACACGAGACTACCAAGTCATCCGAAGAAAAAGACAAGGTCATTGACCAACTGAAAGAAGAATTTTCTAAAGAGAAGAAAAGTCTTCAAAGTGCACAAGTCAGAATGGAAGCACTCACTTCTGACTATACTAAGTTGTATGACACTTCCAAAAGATTAGAAATTAGGTTAGGAAAACAGCCTGAGACTGCTGCTTCCTACCCTAACACGTGTCACTTACCGAATAATCCGAACATTCCCAAACCAAACACTGTCAGACCTAACCATATCAAACCTTTACCCCAAAAGGTTAAGCCCAAACAGGATTATAGGTATGCTTTCTTCTATACTAAAAAACCTAAACCTACCAACCATGCACACCACTCAGCTTTCAACACTCAACATGCACAATGTCATTATTGTGGCCACACTGGTCATATTTCTCCTGCATGTAGAATCAGAAAGCTTGTTGATTTAAATATTTATGCATGGATACCAAAAGCTAACATTTCAGGACCCTACAAGAAATGGGTACCAAAAGTTTCATCTTCAAATTGTTTTGTAGATGGAATACCTTTCACATGCTAAAAGCAAATGGATCCTCGACAGCGGTTGTTCACGGCATATGACCGGTGATGCTTCATTATTCGCAACACTGTCGAAGAGGAATAAAGAAGGATACGTCTCCTTCGACAATAATTTAAAAGGGTATATAATCGGTATTGGTGATATTGGTAAAGCTCCATATCCAGTGATTAAAGATGTTTGTCTTGTTACTGAGTTAAAACATAATCTGCTCAGCATAAGCCATTTAGCTGATCACGGTTATGGTATTAACTTCGTAAAAGATAAATATACTATTATTGATAGTTCAACTGGTAGTACTATCTTTGAAGGTATCAGGGAAGACAACATATATGTTTTCTATTTATTGGAAGAAACTAACATTTCAGGTAGATGCTTAATGGCTAAAAGTGATGAGAGTCATCTATGGCATATGAGACTCGGTCACGCAAATATGGACACAATCTCAAGATTATCCACGAAGAAGCTAGTACGCGGTTTACCGGACATAACATTCAAGAAGGATTCGGTATGCAGCCAATGTAAAAAGAACAAAGCTACCAGATCCACATTCAAGTCAGTAAACGCAATATGTACTACTAGACCTCTACAATTGCTACATGTGGACTTATTTGGTCCTAGCAGAGTTGCTAGCTTCGGAGGTAAGTTATATGCTTTTGTAATTGTAGATGATTACTCTAGATACACGTGGGTATACTTTTTGACATGCAAGAATGATGCATTATCCGAATTTGTCACCTTTTACAAGAAAGTACAGAATGAAAAAGGTTACATGATCACTCATATTAGAAGCGATCATGGTGGCAAATTCGAGAATGCAGAGTTTGAGAAATTTTGTGACACACACAGTTTTATACACGAGTTCTCCTGCCCTAGGACTCCACAACAAAATGGAGTTGTGGAACGTAAGAACAGAACTCTATCCGAAATGGCCAGAGTAATGTTAAACCAGTTTAGTCTACCCAAATATTTCTGGGCTGAAGCTGTCAATACAGCTTGTTTTGTTCTCAATAGAGTTCTAATTTGACCCAAATCGAAGAAGACTCCATTTGAGTTATGGTTTGATAGAATTCCATTAGTTTCATATTTTGGAATATTTGGTTGTAAATGCTTTATTCTTAATACAAAAGATAATTTGGAAAAGTTTGACGAAAAGGCCGATGAAGGTATATTTTTAGGTTATGCGGCCAAGAGTAAAGGATATAGAGTCTTCAACAAACGAACTATGATCATCGAAGAATCAATCAATGTCACCCTTGATGAATTGAATCAAATGACTATCGATGACAATGATGAAGATCTAATTGTACCAAGCTAAACACCAGCTGATTCTCCAAGAGAAGAACTCGGAAGCAGCTACCTTCGGATTCTGTCGAAAAGATTAAAATTTATAGCTGATCATCCAAAGGATTTGGTAATTGGTGATATTACCAAAGGTGTAAGTACTCGTACATCCAATAGAGATATTGTTTCTAGTGTTGCATTCATTTCTCAGTTTGAACCCAAAAATATTGATGAAGCATGTAGTGATAATTTTTGGATAGATGCTATGCAAGAGGAATTAAACCAATTTGAACGGAATCAAGTTTAGAAACTTGTTCCCAAGCCTATTGATCATCCGATCATTGGCACCCGATGGGTATTCCGAAATAAACTGAATGAGAATGGTTTAGTGACTTGCAATAAGGCTCGACTTGTAGCTCAAGGATACAATCAGGAAGAAGGTATCGACTACGATGAGACTTATGCCCCTGTTGCGAGATTAGAATCCATTCGCATGTTATGTGCATTTGCATGTTTTCATAATTTCAAATTATTTCAAATGGATGTCAAGAGTGCATTTTTAAATGGTTTTATAAAAGAAGAAGTTTTTGTAGCACAACCTCCAGGTTTCACAGATTTTAAAAACCCTGATCATGTTTTCAAGTTGAAGAAAGCTTTGTACGGTTTAAAACAAGCCCCTCATGCTTGGTATGATCGTCTAAGCTCTTTTCTACTTGACAACGGTTTTTCAAAGGGCAAGGATTACACTACATTTTTTATTAAGTCTTTTAATGGCAAGCTTCTCTTAATACAAGTCTATGTTGATGATATTATATTTGGATCTATTGATGAATCTCTTTGTCAAGAATTCTCTAAGTGTATGCAGAATGAGTTTGAGATGAGCATGATGGGAGAGCTAAAATTCTTTCTCGGACTGCAAATCAAACAAACTGACAATGGGATATTCATAAATCAAGCCAAGTACACAAAAGATTTGCTAAAGAAGTTTGATCTGGACAATGTCAAACCTATTGGCACTCCGATGGCAACTTCAACAAAGCTTGATATTGATGAACAAGGCAAGCCTGTCGACACACGTAAGTATCGAGGTATGATCGATAGTTTACTTTATTTAACTGCTAGTCGTCCAGATATTATGTTTAGTGTTTGCCTGTGTGCACGTTTTCAAGCTAATCCAAAGGAATCATATCTGTGTGCAGTTAATCGTATCTTTCGATACCTTAAGGTCACTTCTTCTGTTGGCTTATGGTATCCTAAAACCAAGTCCTTTGACCTTATTGGTTACTCGGATGCAGATTTTGCTGGATGCAAAGTTGATAGAAAAAGTACCAGCGGCACATGTCATTACTTAGGCAAGGCTTTAGTCTCATGGTTTAGTAAAAAAAAAATTCTGTAGCCCTATCAATAACAGAGGCCGAGTATATCGTTGCAGGACGTTGTTGTGCTCAGATTTTGTGGATGAAACAAACCTTGGAAGACTATGATTTATTTTTCACACACATTCCTATTTTCTGTGATAATACTAATTCTATTAATTTGACTAAGAATCCAGTATGTCACTCTCGTACTAAGCATATCGAGATCCGACATCATTTTCTTAGAGATCATCATCAGAATGGAGATATTGACCTTGTATACATAGACACTGAGAATCAATTAGCTGACATCTTCACAAAACCTCTAGCAGAAGATTGTTTCAATTATTTACGTCGAGAATTAGGAATTTTGGACGTCAATAATGTTAATTAAGTTTGTTTTATGATTATATTTCAATACGCAAAAACTGTGTTAGAGACAAGCTAATAAAGAGTCTGTCTGTCACCACAACTACGGTTGAAACAAAGCGGTATGTAAGCGTTCCCCGGTGAACCTCCACCAGCTGGGACAGTACTCCTACAGCTAATCTGAGACAGTCGCTGTGTAACAAAATTTAATCTATAAAATAATATTAATTATATTAATTGAAGGTTGAAATTACTAATCTTTGAATTAAATTTTTGAAATGAGTCAATGAAAAAGAAAGTGACACAAACCAACTAACAGAAACCCTAGGCGAATTCGGCCAGAGTTCGGACCGAATTCGGCCCGAGTTCAGTTAGTGGTATCTGGTTATATAACCAGAACCCGAGAGCCTCTTCTTATTCATTGTTTCTAAAACCTCTTCCACAGCAACAGCAGCCATGCGAAGCTCTTCTAACCCAAGTTCTTCACCACTTCGTTTCTACCAATCTACGTGGTGAAATCCATCCAAATTTTGGATTCGTACGGAGATTATTGTCCTCTACAGCATACTTGAATCTTACTAGGTATAACTCCGTATTTCTCCTCCTTTCAAATTTGTGCATATTTACTTTATTTGTACAATGCCTAAGGGATTCAACCCCTTCAAGAGGAAGAAGACGACCAATCCTAGTGAGGAAGGATCATCTTCAAATCCACACACGAATTCCCTCTTTTCGCCAGTTCAATCGAGCGATGGAGCGTTCGATGGATTTTATTTTCAAACCCTAGATCAAGCCCTTCTGTGGTATGGAGACTTTTCTATGAGATCCATATGCACAGGCGCTCCTATCAAATGGACTGTGTTTCCAGATCACCGCCCTTATTTTGAGGCATTAGGGTTACAACACTTTGCTAAACTTTGTTTTCCGATGGCTACTAATGCCATTAGACTTTTCTATTGCAATATCGTACTAAACACGTTTGACGTACGTACTCGTATTGGCGGACTAGATATCGAGTTCAATGATGTCCTCTTAGCGGAAATCCTTGGTATTTCTAACGAAGGTGCACCGCTTGATGATATCACTGAATTTGATTTCCCCGACGGTACGACACTTGCTAGTTTTAAAGTTGAACTCTGTCCCCCTGATCGAGTTCGCTCTGGAAAGTTCAAGGCCAATAACTTGAACTTGTTTAGTTATGAATTTCATCGCATCATCTACTCCACTCTCCTTCCGAAGTCTACTTCAAAGGATGATGTCACATCACTTGAGCTGTCTGCTATGTATCATATTCTTAAGGAGATTCCTTTTTCTGCCCCTAAGACTATTATCCAGATGATGGGACGTTGTCGTGCAAGAGATAGAAATCTCTCTTATGCGATGATTTTCCCACGCATCTTCCAGCGTTTTGATATTGATCTGTCAACTTGTACTCAAGATCCTGAGCCCAAGTTTCTTAAGCTATCTCGTCGTAGTATGACTGCTGCTGCTCTTCCTACTGCTCCACCTCCTCCACCTACTCAGCAGTATGCCATGACCTTTGATGGCATACACCAGCATCTTTCTGATTTACACATCTCGATGACGGATATGGCCCACGAACGTGAGTTCCGCTATGTCACTCGTTATCAGGCGATAGCAAATTCTCTAGCTGATCTCCGATTTGCTCAGACTGGATATTCTGCCGGTTCTATTCCTAGAGATCCATTCTTTTCTGGTGACCGCTGTGAGGATGAGGCTGTTCATGCCAACTTTCAGCCCGGTAACGCTTATGATTGGTATCGCAGTTCTGGTGCTACTCCACACCCTTCTGGAGCTGGCACTTCTGGAGCAGGTCCTTCTGGACATGTCGGTCATGCTGCTGTTGATGATGATGAGGATGATGAGGAGATGTGATGATGATGTACTAGCTGATTTTGAGACTTAGTTATTGTCTACTGTACACTTGGAAATGCTCTGACATTCCAAGTTTCTTTCTTTTTATCTTTTATTATCAGTTTTTTTTAGGACTTGTACTGGATATTTCTTGATGTCTCTTGAACATCATTTTATTTTTATGGGATGCGTAGTTTATCTTTCATATCAGTTTATTTATTCTTTATAGCATCTTTATCTGCTTCTATATTATAAACTGCCTGTGAAATACTTCTCTGTTATGTCTTGTATATTCTTACTGCATGAGATATTATTTTCTTGTGTTTCTTCACTGTTGTAGCTTATGCATTAATTACGGGGGAGCCTATTTCTTCGCAATTATTTTGCTAAGTGACAATGGGGGAGAAAAAGGATCTAACATTTTGTTTTGAGAATAATACAGGGATTGAACAATTTTGAACAATTTTTGTGGTATCTTATCTCAAAAGATGTTATATCATTCATAGTTTGTCAATTATCAAAAAAGGGGAGATTGTTGGCCCATTGGTCATATGGTCAAACTAATTTTAATAATTGATCAAACTTTATCTCAATATATGGAGCTAGTCAGGATATCTCGGACTCTTGGACATGATCAAGAACGACTATCTACTCAGTTCAAGACCGAAGCGTTGTTTGCTTGTTCGAGTCTGCATTTCTTTTAGCAATGTAATCTTTTATTTTATTGAGTCTAAAAATATATTGTACACCGAGTCGTACTGACAAATAGGCTATTCCAAAATGATTTCAAAATGTTTTTAAAATGTCCTTAGTTTTGAAAAACATTCGTATTTACAAAAGCTCCAAAAAGGTTTTCAAAATTCCCCAAAATCTATTTTGAAAAACCCTAACCAAACCCTGACAGAACTCGGCCAGAGTTCGGCCAGAGTTCGATTAGTGGCCGTTTTGATTTTTGAATTCCTTGGAACTTGGTCCTCCTGCAGTTGCGGATTTGATCGAGATTTGCTCATCGAGTTCTGCCCGAATTTTGCCCGAATTATGTCTTTGGAACTCCTATAAATAGAGAAGGATTTCGATCATTTTAACTCACTCATTCACTTTCAATCTTCTCTCTATTTAAAGCCTACTGTCTTCCAAAGAGTTTTTCTCGAACTTTAATTTTTAGATCCCAAGCCAGTTACAATCCTCTAGTCGATTTGCCAGTGCGGTGCGGTATAGAAGTTTCAGAGTGATTGTAATCATAGGCTTGATAGAAGAATACCTCTTCACAATTGAAGTTGGACGAGTTCTTCGTATCAAAGCTCGTGTTGTAGAAGTTGCAAGGACTTTGTAAGAAAACTTGCGATTTTGTAAATAGTGGATTCAACTAGTAGCAAGAGTTCTACCGACTGGACTAGTCCTCAACAGAGGTAAACCAGTATACATCGCTGTCTTTGCGTTTGCTTTCTTATCTCTGCCTTTACATTATTTAGTTGTGATTATTATTCTGTGATCTTGTTGCTAATAATTTTTAATTAGCATTATTCCGCTGCCAACTCTATTCACCCCCTCTCTAGAGTATTGTGCTTTACGATTTCGTTCCTACAAGTCACCCCAGCTTGCGAGGAGATCGTTGAGGCCCTCGGCCCGATGTGTCCGCCCGTATCGGCTAGAAAGATCGTGCCATAGCTGAGTGGCGAGGTCGCCATAGAGCAATATGTGATCGGTGGTTTCTGCTTGGTGTAAAGTACAACAATGACATTTGGAGGCAAGACTGAAACCGATGGAGTTGAGGGAGTCATCGGTTGGTAGCTTCCTGCGGTGGGCACACCAGATCAAAATTGACCATTTGTTGGGGATACAGGAGTTCCAAAAAGTAGCTGTTAACGGAGACGTCGCATCGGGACCTCGCACCACGGTCCTGACAGAAACCATCGTAAAAGTACCATCGGATGTGGGAGTCCATCTCCAGGCGTCAGGGGTGTCATTGAGTTGCACGTTCACGGTAGCCAATTCGGTCCCCGCCTCTGGTCCCAGCCAATCTCTGACCCTGGCCCATCTCCACCCAGAGTCGTTGTGCCATAAATCTCGGATCGTACAGTTCGGGGGTACGATCGGGGTAAGATGGAGTACCAAATTGCCGAGCCAACATTCGTAACACGGTGACGAGCTGCCGTTGCCGAGCTGCAGGTGGATTAAGGGTTCTGCGAGTTGTCGCCCGTGGAGGATACGGCGCCAGGATGCAGAGGATCGATTGTTGGCGATGGTAGTCGCGGGGTGGGAGTATTGGAAGTATATAGCCTTCATCAACCGAGTCCAGATGGAGTTAGTCGTTCGGAGCTTCCACCACAATTTTATTGAGTATGTGTCAATGATGTGTGCTAGTCTGCTGAAGCCCAGTCAACCTGCATCGGTAGGTTTAGCCATCGTGTCCCAGCTGGCCCAATGGTGCTTATCCCTGCCGTCAAGGTGACCCCAAAAGAAGTTGGTGAAGAGGGATTCTAACGAGAATACTACCTTCTTAGGGGGGTAGCAAGCGGCCATGGTATAGATTGGGATAGAGGTTAGGACGTGTTTGATGAGAATCATCTTTCCGTCCGGAGAGAGGGTCGCGTTGTGCCATCCCTCAAATTTTTTTCTTCTGATTTTGTTCACTAGCCCCTCGAAGATTTCCGAATTAGATTTACCATAAACCATCGGGCAACCCAGGTAATAGAATTACGGGTAAGCGATAGAGAAGGATGTGAGGTTGGCAAAAGTTTCTGAGTGGGTCCTGTCGGCTTTGTGGTGGGTGTAAATAACAATTTTGTTGGCGTTAACGCGTTGACCTGAGCATCTGGAGTATTTTTCAAGCGTACTGCTGACCACCTCCACCGACCCGATATCTCCAGATGAGAATATGAGGATGTCATCTGCGTAAGTCAGATGAGTGATTAAAGGACAATCCGTGGTGGTATGGAAGTGGTGGAATCGGGGGTATTAGCCATGCCATTAAGGTTTTTGCTGAGAGCTTCGGCGGCGATGATGAAGATGGTGGAGGAAAGAGGGTCTTTCTGTCGAACCCTGCAGCTTGACTTGGATAAGCCGTCGTCTTGCCCGTTGATGACAGTGGAGAACCAAGAGTTGCTTATGGATCTGAAGATGACGCCAATCCAAATTTCAGAGAACCCGAATGCCCTGAACACTCAAATCATGAATTGCCAGTCCAGACGGTCGTAGGCTTTCTCCATGTCGATTTTGATGGCGACGTTCCCCCCTGGACGAGAATTTCATGCAAGTTATCATTTCTTGAGCGAGAAGAATATTGTCAGTAATGTTTCTTCCAGGGACAAAGCCGCTTTGCTCCTCGTAGATGATTTTGGGAAGAAGAGTGGACAATCAGTTCGCGATGATCTTGGAGATGATTTTATTGGTGAAGGTGCATAGGCTGATCGGTCTGAAGTCTTTGAAGGTCTCTGGGTTGTCTTTTTTTGGGATGAGGATAAGGTTGGCACGAGAGATGGCTTTGGGGTCGCTCGCGCTATGGAAGAAAGCAACAGCGGCCTCATGAAAGTCTGATTCAATGATATCCCAACAAGATCGGAAGAATACGTTAGAGAAACCGTTAGGCCCGGGGGCGCTGTGTTTATCAAGGGCCCAGACTGTAGACTTGACTTCCTTCGCCGAAGGGGGGTCAAAAGCTGTGCGTTCTCACGCTCGCTGATCAAGTTGGGGACCTTAGCCAGGAATTCGTCATCCATAACGACGGCGACTTTGGAGAATAATTCAGTGTAGAAGTTCACGGCTGCCGCCTGGATGCTCCGCTAGTCTTTCAATAGGATGCCATTATCATCAGAGATTTGGTGCAGATTAAGTTGATGTCTGCGGCCATTGACACAAGCATGGAAGAAGCTAGAATTTCTGTCTACCTCAACATCCCAAGTCAATCTGGCTTTCTGCTTCCAAAATTCTGTCCCAACTTTTAACCAAGAATTGAGGAGAGCCTTGGTGAGGTTGAGTGCTGTATGAGCCTCCGGGGATCTGTCCGAGGCGAACCGTATCTCAGCCCGAGTTACGTCATCCTCCACCGTCTTGATCGCTTGGAAAATATTACCAAATGCGAGTTTGCTCCAAGTTGATATAGTGCCCCTGGTTGCCTTGAGTTTGGCGGCCACACGAACAAGGGGATCGGGGTTACTCATCGAGCTCCAAGCGGAGGCAACGATGCTCCTGAAGTGAGGGTGATATTTCCAGAAGTCCAGGAATCAAAAAGGTTTCTTGATGCGGTTGGAGTTGCTGCTGATCTCGATTGAGAGAGGGGAGTGGTCCGATTCGGTGGTGTTGAGGTGGGAGAGGTTAGTGATGAGATCCATGTCGGACCAACAGTTGTCGACCAAGGCACGATCCAGACAGGAGTATTATCTTCGGACGCCTTCTTGTATGTTGCACCAGGTGAAGGCGTTACCAGAGAAAGAAAGGGGGGCATGTGGGCATTGAAGATGAAGGTGTTAAAGTCATTCATGACCGGCTGGGGGGAGGACGGCCCCCAGATTTCTTCTCTCTGCACGCGTAAACCCCCTATGATTTTCAAGGATTTTTATTTTATTTTTATTTGCTTAAATAAATTTATTGAATTATGATTTTTATTTTTCTTATAAATAATGTCTTAGTCTTGCTTAAATTTTGTTATGCATGTTGACTAGACAATGTGGCACAACTAGTGCAGTCAAGTGCTTTGACTAGCATATTAGCTGTAGGTGCCACTACAATTATTTTATTGGAATATTTAGTTATTTAAATTTACTAAATCGCATTATGGCTATCTTTTTCTACTTTTAATTTTTTTTTGTGAAACGTATTATTTGTTTGAAATAATAATAATAATACTAGTAGTAATAGTTACTCAATTATTATAACCCTACTAAATTGTGGTTCACAATAATAATAATAATAATAATAATAATAATAATAATAATAATAATAATAATAATAATAATTATTATTATTATTATTATTATTATTTGTATTGACTATTATCTTATTATTATTATTATGATTATAAATATTTTTCTTGGGCTTTTGTAGGTGATTTTTATGTCAATGTAAGTATGTAGATCAAAAATATTAATCTGTTAAATATATGTTAAAAATGTATTTTCTAGAAAATAGTTTCTTCAACTATATTTGATTTAGTATGCTTCCTAAATGGTTATGTATAGCTGTTAAAAAAAGAAAAAAAGAAAAAGAAAACAAATTTAATTTCTCCACCTTACTGTTCAATACTGTTCATTGAACAGTACTGTGGTTCCCCCGAACTCTTTTTCGAGCAAGCAAAACGTTAACAGAGCTTTGAAGACAAAATCCAATTCTCAATCATTTAACTTCAAAATTTTTGCCAATCTATCTCCAATCCAGCCCCATCCGATTCTCTACTTGATAGGATCGAATCCACTAAACAAGCTGTTGAAATTCTACTAAATCCAATTGATTTAGGATTTAAATTTCCGTACTAAAACAAAGGGAGCGCCGTACAGTTTCTTTAAGAAATCCTCTGAAACTTCTCTCAAACTCCGTAACTCCTCCTCCCCGGTCACCTGTGCACCCCAACGAACACTCCGGGTCACCGCCGACCGCTTATACGGTCACCCTGAGCCGTCGGACGGCCATCGGCTGCTGTGCCACATGAGAACAGGGGATGCCTATCTCAAACCCGAACGTACAGGTACCTGCCTTCCCCATCAATTCCTCTGTATAATCATGATTGTTTCTGATTTTGTAAACTCATATAGAAACCCTACATAACCCTCTCAAAACCCTTTTAGGTAGGATATAGTAAAACCTAATATATTGCTCGGGAATTCGAACCAAAGTTCCCAAGAAAATTATCGAAACAGGACAGTTTTGGGCACTCTAAACTCTAACTAGGAAGGCCAGGATCTGTCGATTCTTCGACAGCTTAGAAAATCTATTTACACAGGATTAATGACAACATATACGAATTCGTAACCCAACTTGTAGATCTACTTTTCATTGAGCAGTTTGTGTTTAATTCAGTTTTAAAGTTTTAGGAAAAACTGTGTTTTCAAAACTAAAAACTTCAGAAAATTTTTCGATACGGCATGCGCCCCAACAAATTGGACGACGTGGTCACAAACTATATGCATCGAAAGGCACGTATGGATGTTGCTGACGTGTGGGAACTAACGAAACTCGATTTCGTTGCTTGTGTACGACGAAATCAGTACGTATCCGTCAAGATACCCCAATATTGCAAACTAGCCCATAACTTCGTGCACGTTCGTCAGATCGACACGAAACTTATGCCATCAGGATCGTATCATTTTTTTGTCCTGTACGCCAAGTTTGGTCTGATTCTGAGAAGGTCGATCGGAACGCCTATTTGGCAGGCCCGCGACCCGCTCCAACGGACGAATTTGTGCACGGCCTGCCAGAATCCAACTTTGGACATACGGTTGGGTTCGTCTTCTCAAACCGGATCCTTTGACATATAGTTTGGCGACTTTAGAGACCGTAGGTACTGTCATGCTTTTCGGCATAAAACGGGTCCAACGACGGATATTATTTTGATCCGAAATTACGATTTTGCTCCTGTTCCAGAATTGGACTTTTGGACAGGCGTTTCCTAGACATATCATTTATACCAAACTCGTTCGTGATATTTATTTCAGCATCCGGAGCTCTTTGGGGTTTTTGACTTTCATACTAACGATTCTGATTGTTGAATTTTGCTACTTCTCGCACCACCCTCAGGCAAGATACCTTGCCATTAGCTGATTATGTTACTTTAGCTCATATTCATGCATTATTCATTAGTTATTTTCTGTAAAATAACCTGTGATATATGGCATAAGTAGATAGAATTTTTACTGTTTAGTTCTATTTCCTACTATGTACTATTTTCTTATACATTAAACTTAGATTTAAGGGACCACCCTTTCTGTGTTGCATTCATAGGCCTTGACACATTTGCACCACATTGTTATGAGTCACATATAGGACTCGGACATGCGTTATTGGCTGGCCACCAGTGCGTATAAGCCGTGCGTTAGGAAATAACTACTAATAGAGTTGCATGCTAGAAGACTTAGCAGTTATGAGTTGGCATTTGTGCCGGGAGAACATGATTGGAAGTTAACTACCACCCTATCTATCATAGACTCACGTGCTACTGAGGAACGATAGGTAGACTATATGCTATAGACTCGCTCGATACTGAAGAATAGTATATGGTATTGTGACTCGCTACTGAGGTACTGTACTGTATTAGTATTTTCCTGACTTGACCCGGTAGTCATACGACCATCAACTGTTCTTAAAACTGCATTCACTTAGATTGGTTAGGCACACTTATCCGTTAGGTATGAGTACTCTTAGTTTAGGTAATTGTATCTGACCGTAGCTTAGAACAATAACTTGTTGCGGATTAGTTTGCCACATCTTGTCCTTGTTTGGTTGTATGTGTGGCTTACTCCTCCGATGAGAAGGCATTGAACCTTGTTGTGGTCCGGATACCATATTAGATTTGTGACTTGGAAAGATACTTCATCGTAGGTTAGTGTGCCATCTCATGTCCTTGTTTGGTTGGGGGGATGGTACGCTAATCTAAATGGTGAGGTATTGGACCATGTTATGATCTGATCTTGCTTATTATTATTGAGCAGTTATAATCTGTTTATATGGCATGATATTGTGTATCTTATTACGCCCCTCTGAGGACCTGGTTATCTCTCCAGGTGTGTGATATTGTCATTCGCAAGTATTCTAGCCAAGGTCATGATCTTTTGTATTCATTCGGAGATGACGTGTCTTGGGTCTTTCTTTGCAACTCCCGCCAAATCATTTCAGTTTCCATATATATCTTCCCTTACTTGTTGGTAGTGAATTTGTCTCCGCCCAACATATTGTACAAAGACTTATTATAGTTGATTATATGATATCTTTTATTCTTTCATTTTGTGGATGAGATTAGATTACTCTTGGTTTACTGCATTTTACAGCTTATGTATACATACGAGGTATCCATATATTGGAGTATGCTTCGTATGTATGCAGCTGGCATGTCTACGTACTTAGTCCTACGTATTTTAGGACTGGGGCATTACAGTACGAGATCGTATTGAAGTTGCCAAGGCAGAGCCACGGGAGGTTGACATGGAGGAGGCGGGTGTCCATCAGGGTGTTCCAGAGCAGCTTGTGCTCGGAGAAGTCACAGCTGCCATAGACCGCGGAAAGGAGGGATCAGGATGTGAGTGTAGGGTGCTCCATCCAGTAGGAGAGTGGCTGGTTCGAGTCCTGAACGATGTCGAATTTGCATTCTACGGTGAAGAGGATCCAGATGTCATAACATCCGACGACGGCGGTCGGAAAGTCTTGTTGATGCTGGATGGATTTGAGTTTTCTTATAGGGATTTTTGGTTCGATGATGACTAATATTCGATCCGATGGATCATCTTGAGGCTAATTATTCTCCTCAAGGAAGGTTTATTGGCCAGCCCTCTAACATTCTACGAGAGGATGTTAAGCATTTAGATAGATATGGGAGGGGTGTGTGTTGAGCTTTATGGCTGACCGAGTGGTCATGGTCGAGGGCTCTTGGGAGTGTTTTTTTCTTGTTGTGGGGGAATTTTGGGGCTCTCTGGGTGGCTGAAGTAGTTTCCTTCGCCGCCACTCGCAGACCTTGGTCAGTGTTGCTTGAAGGGGAGGCCGCCACTTTCTCAATCTCTGCCAGCGCAGAAGGGGTTGCTGGGGTCTAGGAATCCGACATCCATGGCCTGCTGGAGCCTGTCGACGGGAATGAGGCCGCAGGTGGCCAGGACGTGCTCGGGGTCACTTCCTGATAAGAGGGTAGGGATTGAACTATCGGCTAGGGCTGGGTGGAGGATCATCGCCTTCTGAATCTCTCCATCTCTGACCGCAGGAGCAACGCTGCTCGGTTGCTATTCGGAGGACTTCTCGCTCGTAACGGGAAGCTATAGAGAAGGCGGCTGATCGGCTAGAGCAGGGTGGAGGATCATCGCCATCTGATTCTCCCCATCTCTGACCGATGGAACAACGCTGCTCGGTTGCTCTACGGCAGACTATATATATATATATATATATATATATATATATATATATATATATATATATATATATATATATATTTTATATATATATATATATATATATATATATATATATATATATATATATATATGGAAAGGGATATTGTACCAAACTTATTGCATCAATTGTTGCACCAAACAATCTCAACCACACATTTATTTCTATCATGTGGTTATAAAGCATTCCATAAAGTTGTTGCCACGTCAGCATGCTTTATAACCACATGATTGAAATAAATGTGTGGTTGAGATTGTTTGGTACAATAATTGATGCAATAAGTTTGGTACAATATCCCTCCCCTATATATATATATATATATATATATATATATATATATATATGTTACAGGTTAGTATATTAGTATTTTCATAGCTTGTAGAATTTTTGGTACAAGAATATATACATAGGTATTTCTAGATATACATATATATATGTGTACATATAAGCTTAATATATATATAGCTGTTTAAAAAATGAAAACAAAAAACAAAATTTTGATATCTCCGAGATTGGAAAATCTCACGAGATATTGAAACCGACTAGCCAAGCTGGATAACCGAACCCCCAAAGTAGTATGTAGTAGCGGGCGGCTATATATAATCGGAGAAAGAGAAGTGAAGGGAACAAAACCCTAACCCTAAATTAACCTACCACCCCTCCGATCTTCCCTTCGATCATCCCCAACAATCCAGCGGCCGCCAGGACACTCCGTGCCACCACACGGTCGCCGGAGACCACCGTCGGACTGGCCATAACGCAGAAACAGTAGACAACAGCGGCAACCTGCAACCCGACTTCACGACCAGATAACTCCATCGCCGTGCTTCCGTTTTACATTTTGATTTTTTATGTATGTTGCCAACCTGACCACCTGCAAACCCTATTAACTGGTATAGATTCAATTTGGCCAAAACCCAGTAGAAATTGGTTCAAAATTCCTTGAGAAATTATGATTTCTGTTAAAAAATAGAACATAAAAAACCCAACTAAACCCCTATATTTGAAGGCAATTTTTAGCCGATCCATCATCAGTTCCAAAAATCTATTTAAACAGATTTCTAGATAACCTGTATGAGATAGAAGCCTCACTTTTACTTTTATTTATAATTGATTAAATTGTTGTTAAAACAATTTAAAAGTTCAGGAAAATTTAGTTTTTAAAACAGTAAATTTTAATAAATTTGCACCGATATGGAGTGCGCCCCGACAAACCGGGCTACTTGGTCATCACCCATGAGCATCAAAAGGTGCATACGGATGTTGCGGACGTGTGGACTTTGACGGAACTCGAATTGGTTGCGTGTGCGCGATGAATTCGAGGTGTATCAGCCGAGATAACCCGTACCGGCCCGTTTGCAAACTAGCCCACAACTTCGTGCATATTTGTCATCTCAAGAAGAAACTTGCGCCATCGGGACCGTGTCATTTTTCTGGTCATGTGAACCATGTTTGGTCTGATTCTGAGAAGGTCGACCCGAACGCTAATTTGGCAGGCCCACGACCCGATCCAACCAATCCAACGGGTAAATTTGTGCACGACCACCGAAATCCAACTTTGGACATACAATTGGATTCGTACCGTCAAAACGGACCTATAAACATACAATTGATGACTTTAGAGATCGTAGGTACTGGCACACTTTTTGGTGCAAAGCGGATCCAACGACGGACATTATTTTGACCTAAAATTAGGATTTTGCCCCTGTATCCAGAATTGGACTTTTGGGTAGGTGTTTTTAGACATTTCTTTTATACCAAAAATACTCGTGATGTTTATTTCAGCATCCAAGGGCGTTTGTGGTATTTGATATTTTATTAGTTCACTGATCTGACGATTCGAGCTACTGCATATCGTCATTTTGCACACAACCTCAGGCAAGTATACCTTGCCTACTGTACAGTATTTTCATCATTTTTCTATTGTTGTTCTTTTCAGTCATATTTGTTACTACTTTTTATGTTCATGTCGTCGCTATTTTCCTTATTTTACGTGCACGTACGATATTTTCTTCATTCTATATATCACTGTTATTTCATGTATAGGTCCTGATAGTATTCATTTGTCCCGAGTCACATTCATTTGAGACCTGTAACTTGTATTTGACTTGAGTCAACTTGATTGGACACTTGTATAGTTTATTAAAACAGAGAGGACAATTACTAGGCTGGCGGGCTATATGATACTATTCAGTTGGCCTATAGTTCGGATGAGCTTCGGTTGTGTTGATAATTTTATTGGCCGTTAGTTTTATGCTACGGTTGTGATATTCTATTGGTCATTATTCTCGGAGGAGATGCGATTGTGATTCACTACAAGAAAAGTGATCTTTTACGACATTAAAATTAAGGCATGCCTAAAATAGTATGTCGTAAATAATCATTTTATGACATACATTTTAGCGAATGTCGTAAAATAAGACATAATATAATTTATTATATTATTTACGACATGTATTGAATGACTTAATTTTTTTATAGAAAAGAAGGCATGCAATGAATGCACTAAAACCTAAATAAGACAAGCGCCAAAAAAATTCAGGTTCCATCCTCTATTTCATCCCGCGCGGCCTCAAAATAGGTTCCCTCAATTTTCATCCCGCAGCCAAAAACTTCCTCTCCCTTTTCTCCCTCTTTTCCTCCCGCGTCTTCTCTTCAGCCTCAAAATAGGTTCGATTATCTCTTGTTCTTTTATTTTGTTCCTCTTCTTCTTCTTCTTCTTCTTCTTCTTCTTTTTCTTCTTTTTCTTTTGGGAAATATTAGTTGACTGCTTCCTCTTCTTCTTCTCTTGATTTTCACATCTTTTGTTGGTGTTCAGATCATAGCAAGGGAAGGGGAGAGCAATACAAATTTGTGAGCACAAGTCTTATTCCCCCAATTTTTTAGGGTTTTATTCCCCCAATTTCTTTTTTTTATTTAGGATTTTACGCTTACTCTGAATTTTATCGTTATTATAGGATCTCCACGTATCTATGGAGACCCACGGCTGAATTGTAGGTTTGATTTCTTCTTCCCCCAATTTTACTAAGAAATTTGATTTTCTACATATGTTCTGGTTTAATTTGTGCAAAGATTGCTATTTACTAGTTCCTGCGTAAGGATCCAGGTCCCCATGTGTTCTGGTTTAATTTTGTTTGAGTGTGATAATTTGTGCATATATTTTGCATATATTGCTATTTACCTATTCCAAGGATATTAAAAATTTCTGCTAAATTATCTTTTTAACTAAGTGAAAACAATGAAATAATTTTCAAAAAATTGTTGTAAATTTGAATTTCGTTATCTTTCTAAAACATGTTGCACAACAGGAAATATTTACTTTTGTATCTTATCTGTTACTTCTTCTTCGGAATATGGCCTTCAACATTCGGTTCTTGATGCACAATCCATTGTAAATAACCTTACGGTTGGTAAACTGCTTCTTCCACAAATTTTGGTAGTTCTGACTGCTGGTATTCCCTAAAATTTTCCCTTATGTTTCCTCATCTCTGCTCCATTAATTACTAAAAAAACAAATGTTTAATGATATATACACATGCTTGAGGCATATGATATGACTGACAATATATTTATGTATGCACACATGTACATACTACAACTTGTTTGACTCATGAAACCCCTATAGTCTTTATTGCACTCGTGTGACATGTAGAATTGGTACTGTTAACCATGTTCTCTTTCCCACCCTCTACAGAAAAGGCTATATAGACTGGTTGCTACAATCTTGACATGCATCTGTTTTGCTAGCAACCAGATTCTCATTTCTTGAGTTGAATAAACTATTTCCTTTTCCTTTTATGATATTTCTTTATGCCTACTGAGACAACTGAAGTGAACCTTCTTGTTTGAAAGGCAGTTGAACTGTTTGGTATTTTAAAGTCTTGAATGAAGGTCGATATTTGAATACTTTGACTAGAGGGGAACAAGGACTTTGTTGGGTGTTTTATGTGGAACTTTTGCATGCCCAAAATGCCTACTTTCCATGCAGTAAAGAGTGCCAATTTAAACATTGGGTTAGAATGAATCTTTGACACGTCTTTCATATACGATTGGGAACTAGATGAATCTGTAAATTTGATTATACCTACTGAATTATCGAGAATTAGTGTTTGTAAAATTTTAGAGAGAGTTGATTGGTTACCATAGATAGTAAATAGTCAGATTCGTGTCCATGAAACAACATTCTTCTCAAGGTCGTTTTCTGGCTTATATAACTACAACATAAATATACTCCAAGATATTAGTTGTCATTTTCTATTTTTATACGAAAACCATCTCTTTTTTCTACCATACAGCTCAATTTACCTCCATTGGTCTATTATATGCAGTTCTAAAGAAATATTGAAAGAAAATGACAATTTGGTTGTTTGTCACCTACATGCATACAGTTAACTAACACCAAACATTTTGGATGTTATGGCATTGAGGCAGGTTCTAGCTTTAGATTTTCCTTTCTACTAGAGAAAATGTTTAGAGGAGAACATCAACAAGGGATTTATTGTCTTGCAAACTTTTGGACGAGGGGTATACTAAATGAATGTAAAATGCCTTTATTTTAAGTCTTTTCTTCATTTTAAGTTATACTATACACATTAAATGTTTTCTCTTCTGTTTATGAAATGTTGGCCTTCCTGATGTTATTATATATAACCTCTTGGTCTGTTGTTATATTTTCGTGGACAAGATACATTAGAATCTTTAATTTAATTGTCCAATATGTTGTATTTCTCCTTAATTACTTTTTATTGGAAGACGCGTCCTAATTTTGTTTGTTCATACTTTTAATTCTTTTGTCTCCAGAAAACTATTTTTTGAGGTGCAACCAAGCAAACCTGACTACAAGCATATACCTTGTGCAGTATTTAGGTAAGTTTCATCTAATATTATCGACATGATGTTAGTTTCCTTTCGGAATGTAATTAACTGTTTATTTTTGTTGACCTGATCTTAGTTTGACAAGCTTCTTCTTTCCGTATATCTTATGAATAATGTCCACAAAGTGTGATGAACACTTTCTTCATAGAAATTACTATATTAATTTAAGATGTTTAAGAAAAATCTTTTGAAATTATTCTATTTGCTTCGGTTAAGTCGCCAAAGAAATATGATCACTAACCGAGAAACCATGTGGGGAACATAAAAGGGGCTTCTACACTAAGAAAGCATTTAGCCAAGTTGGGGATGGAAAGATTCATCATGAAAATTGTTGGAAGATATTTAAGTTATCATCTAAAATCATGAAATACTTTTGGCCTTCATCTATTGTACACATTCGAACGAGCATCTTGATTGAGATTTTTTTCACAAATAACCTACTAAGTTGAGAGAACATATTATCTAGTGGTAATATTTTCTTCTCACATTCAATAATTTTGATAATTTGTCATGATAATTTCTTAAGTGGTTGTATATGACTGGGAAGTATGATGCAAGGTTCAATATGTGACATGTATCTTTATTGGTTGTTCCAGGATAAGTTTCATTACATATGATCTTAAACTAGGTTAAAAAGGTCAACATCCATGCATGTAACCATGTAACTAGTGGTTCTTCTGAAACATGCCATAACATGACCCTGGTTCAAGTTTATGATACTTAAAGAGTTTATGATACTTAAGAGTTAATGACTGCTCAAATTTATTTCATTTTCTATTTGCTAGTTTTTTTTTTTTTACTTTTCTTATTCCATCCATTTGGAACTTAATATCGATGTGGTTTGTTATTGTATGTAATAGGTTATGCAAGAGACGACAACTTATTTTGCTGTTCGTTTGGAGGATGAGGATGTGGATATGGAGTCACTTTTGAAGCATTGGCGATTACTTTACCATGACCGTAAAAAAATCTTTTTCCTTGTAGTATGCTTTTGACATTCTACTGGACTCCTTATTTTTTACTTTATTTTCCCCTTTGTGGACTGGACACTTTGTTTAGTTGCTTGTCTTTAGGATGAGGATGTTGATTTCTTATTTTGTTGTTTGTTTGGAGGAAATTAAAGAATGAACATATTTTGTGTTGGCCTTGCTTAAGTATACAATATCATTTTTGTGACATTTTAGGTGGTAATTTGGGACACTTATTAATTTTAGCATTATTATGGTTTCCAAATGGGTCAGTACTTGTCACAACTTGTGTGCACTTGTTTGAATTTTGGATTCGCTATTATTTACAAGTTATTAACTTTCCTAATTGTCCGGTATAATATATGTTCTGTGGTTGAATGTAAATGTAAAACTGATTATACAAAAATGAGATTTTTTTTAAAAAATTGGCGAGAATTTAAGGCGTGCATAAAATGTCCTAATTGATGTGTATTGGATACTTTTTACGACATACAATAAATGCCATAATTGACTAATAACGAGAGGCAAAAGAATGTTGTAAAATGTTATTAAGGGCATGCATCAAAATGTCGTGATTAAGTATTAACAACGTTCTAAAGAATGTTGTGAATGTGCATTAAGGACGTGCAACTGAATATCATTTTCGTGCATTAACGGTACAATAATGCATGCCATAATTTTATTTTCACTACACGCAATGTATGCCATGAATGCTTTTAGACGACCCACAAGTTGATCAAAGACCACACGCAATCAATGTCGTCAAAGCTACCAACTTTTTACGGCATGACCTGATACGGCACGCGGATGTACGCCGTCTAAAGTGACTTACGACGCACATTACGTGCCATAAAAACATATTTTTCCTGTAGTGATTATTCTGTTGGTCGTTAGTTTCAAATGAGCTATGGTTGTGATGGTACATGTATCTTTTAGCCCAAGTGTTGAACATTGTCCTTGATGTTGCATTTTTTATGTAGTTTGTTTAGAAGTAGAGTGCCATATTTCTGTCAATGCCGTGATCTTTTATGACTTTTCCCAGGTGCTCTAGCCAATGCCGTGATCTTTTATATTCCATCAAAAATGATTGCTCTTTGATCGTCCTTGCTATTTTCATAAATTCTTTTCCTTGTATATTTTTCTTTCATTTCAAATAGTTGGTAGTGGATTTGTCTCCGCCCAACGACTTATATAAAAGACAATTCAAAGTTGATTTATGATATCTTATTTCTTTCTTTTATGGATGAGATTAGTTGTTATGATTAAACTGCATTTACAGCTTACGTACTACGGCTGGCATGTCTACGTACCTAGTCCTATGTATTTTGGGACTGGGCATGACATATATGCTTCGATCATGCACTCTTAATTTATGTGATTCATGGGAGGATCACTTGCACTTGGTGGAGTTCTCTTACAACAATAGCTTTCAAGAAAGTATTCACATGACACCTTTTGAGGCTTTGTATGGTAAGATATGTAGGTCGATCACCCCTAGCTTGGATGACATTGGGGAGAGGCGGATGCTTGGTCCAGAGTTAATTGCTCAGTCAGTTGGAGTAGTCAGACAGATTAAAGAGCGTCTCTGAGTGGCTCACGATTGGCAGCGTCACTATGCAGACCAACATCGATGTCATCTTGAGTTCTCTGTCGGTAACCACGTATTTCTTCGGATTTTGCCTACCCGAGGGATCATCAAGTTTGGCGTATGGGAAAAACTTAGTCCTAGATTCATTACGCCGGTATGTTTTGGATTCGAGATATATTATAGATTATTTTGAGTTGTTGTTGGTACCGACCTATTGTATGAGGATATGTCCGTATTCATTTTGGACCGAAGGGAGAAGGTTTCCAACAACCGGACTATCCAATTAGTTCGTGTTTCCTGGGATCATCACTCACCGGACGAGTCGACATGGTAGCGCGAGGATGATATCTGAGCTCGTTACCTGTATCTATTTGATTCATGAGTGATACTTATTCGTGTACCTATGCTCTACCTTTTGTTTGAGTATGATTGTAGGAATGTACGAAATTGTTGTTGTATGTTTATTGCTTTTATATTCATGTTATATTATTCTAGTTAGATTTTATGATTTATGACTTTCCGATCTTTCTATGGAGGAGAGAGTTGTGAGACTCATCTCACAGTGTCTATATTTTTTTACCCTCCTTAAAATAATTTCGTCCTCGAAATTAAAGGTTGATAGTACTCCTTCTTGGTCAAACCCCCAACAATCATAGTCTTAAGAAAACTTATCTAAATCATGTAGTTGGAAATATATCATACAGGGTTACGGCAGGTAATATCAGTCAGAGGTCTCATCTAGCCATTATAGTCATACTAGATCAAAACATTCATAAGGTATCAAAACATACAAGCAATCTGGGGTGTCAAACTGGAAAAGATAAAGAAACAACAAATCTTCAAGGCTGTAAGGCATTCTACCATCCTATATGAAAACTGGTAATTATAAAAAAATCAACAACTAAGAATTAACTATAAAGGGTTACTATTCCAAAGATGATCAAAATCGAAAGTTAAAGCACAATTGGTGATAGCATTTGAAATCCAATCACGATATATATATAAGAAATTTAGTCTCGACATGATCTATGTTGATCAATTTCTGGGTAAATCAAGATTGGGTAAGATGGAGAATAGGGTCATCAAAATCTGAGAACGAGCATCAAGGATGGAGATCCAGGTCATAATTTAATTTAATTCAATTGAGTACGACCCAAGATATTAATATGATAAGAAAAAATGACCAAAGTCGATTGGTCGTGATCAAGGGAGTTAGGATTCAATGATATTGAAAACTTAAAGGATGATGCAAGGATATGGAAGTAAGTCAATTTTCTTCTTTTGATAGGGAAAACAAAAGACAAGGTTTCCTAGGGAAGTCAAGTTAATCATCTCTTTCTGATACTATTAAGTTTATCGAGTCATCATTTGCCAATCATATTTTTATCTCACAAGTCCCAATCTAAAAATCAACCTTTATATGACTACCACCAGAATTATACTCTGTCGTCATGAAGATTTGACCTTGTCATGATCACCATAGGCTTAATTCCTAAATTCCAAAATATTACTCATGAAGAATACCTTTCTTATTAGGAATCAACACTAACCACTTAATCATCACAATTCCAAATTCTTCCTCCTTGTCCTAAATTGGATCCGAAACCTCTAAATCAAGTTTTATGAAATCGTTGAACTTGTTCAAATTACTCTCCTCGTGTTATTCAATCTAAAACTACTAGGCCTTACAAAACTTATTCTCCATTATAAAATCAACCTTCATATTTCCTTCGACATACACCTTCAAATACTATTCTTCTTAAATTTAAATTTTCACAAAATCTCTAAATTTCTACAACTCAAAATTCCTTTGTCCTCTCTGTTCCTAGCAATTTTCTTACAATATCTGGTTCAATTTTGTGTCATCATCGCATACAGTTAAAATTACTTCTCCATTAGTAATCCCTAAATTTAATATCATAGCCTTGTCTCAAGAATCAATAACCAAGTTCTCAAAACTAGGTTGACTTCGAATATCCTCAACAGTTAGGAAATACATCTATGAATTATTTATATCCAAAATATTTCTCTATGTGTGATCGTTTCTAATTGATAATATTGATCTCTTGATTTCATTCCCAATCTTTACCACATCTCTATCTCAAAATTCTATATTAAGGTCCATCATATTATATTGCTACCAAGATTACCATATGATAACAAGTTACATCCTTTCCGAGCTAGATGATTTACGTTAATTTCTCGACCTTTTCAAGGTAAAAAGATATGGAGATTCAAAAGTTTCAAAGTATAGATGACAGAATTAGATACGAGATATGTGATTGATTTAATTAGGAAAGAGTTAACTAAGATAAGAAAAAATGGTAATACAAGGAAATAATAGAAAAAAGGAAATAATGATACAAATCTGTTCTTGCTCATATGTTTAAATTAAATGAACCAAATTAAAATATAATCTGATACCATACACGTCTTCCTCAAATCATGTTGTCAGAATTTCGCCACTCCCGTAAGTATAGCTGCAATAAACTATAGGGTCCGTAACTAAGGTATACACCCTGTAATCATGTTATTCAGAATTGTTACCACGCCAACCGGTATGGCTGCAAAAGAATCTAAATTCCATAACTAGGATAAGTATATCTAAATCAGGTACTACGTCCATGTCATGCTAGCCAGTATGACTGCGATAAATTCCAAGTTCACAAATAAAGTTGACATTTACCTTTCTTACTGTCCTTATCAATTATGTTATCAGGTTATACCCTAAATTCCAAATAAAATAAAATTATATATATATATATATATATATATAAATATATATATATATATATATATATATATATATATATATATATATATATATATATATATTTATATATATATATATACATACTAGCATATGTGCACGTGCCTTATACGTATTTTAACATTCTTTAAATTAACTTAGGAAGACTTTTTAGAAAAACCAAAGGATAGACTTCGTAATTACTAAGTTGTCCTTATTAAAATTAATGAACCATTTTTAATTAGTATAGACATGTAAGGATATTTTCGGAATTCAAAAGTTTCACCATCAAGTTTTTCTATTATATAGTAGAATATATATATATATATATATATATATATATATATATATATATATATATAAACTTAAAGTCAACAACTAACATCAAGATTCAAAATTCAACAATGAATCCATCAAAATCAAATTCAATAACAAGGAGTAATGGGTGAATCAAATCAAGGGAAGAAGATTTCAAATCGAAGTTAAAATAAGATTCTCAAGGGTTCATTTGTACAAGATTAGTCTATAAGATTTGTATAAGATTAGTCTACGTGATTTAGAGTACAAGATAGGCATGTGAACGGCTTGATTTGTACATGATTACACTACAGAGTTTATACATGATTAAACTACTTTGGAATTGTTCACATGACTATTTCTACTCTTCCGTACCCCAATCAATACACAAGGATCTATACAGGTTATGTTATTATACATGAAGCTCATGAGATCATGAGAGTACCTGAGAGCACATGAGTGTACATGAATAATAAGAGTCAATAAAATACATGATGTTCGTGAAAAGCACATGACATGAAGTATTTGATGCACCGAGGGGGATAACATCTCATATAAAGATCCATATAGTACTAATCCGTGATAACATTGTGTCAACATCAAGTAAATTAGTCTATAACAAGAATATAATTCCTAGCATGTATAAAACGGTCAGAGAATGTACTCGTCTGATATCTCGAATGTCTGATGAGAATATGAGTCCGAACCAGAGTATCTAAGTCCTATTTAGAGCAACCACAGGTTACAAAGTATCCAACATGAATTTAGAGAAATTTATAATGCATTCTAAATGATTCTAGGTCATTCTGAGTCAAAGTCAACCCTTGGTCAACTCTGGTCAACCCTGGTCAACTCTGGTCAACCATTCTGGTCAAACTCGGTCAAACCTAAGTCAATTAGTCGATTAGTCTAAGTTTAGGTCAAACTTAAGTTATCTCGTTATTTCTAGTCCGTTTGAGTCAATTTGAATCAAGTTTGACCCATAGTTGACTTTGGTCAACTTGGTCAACTTGCTAGTCAAACTTAACAAGTTAAGCCTATTTAGGTTAAATCTATATGGCACTCAACCTCACAAACCTGAATCAACTACAACTATACATACAAATACATATACTTGCAACTATAGACTCACTATTATAGACTATCTATATAGTATAACCTATCTGTAAACCCTAACCCAGTAAACTGAGCTAGCCCAACTCAATTCTCAGATTCTGAGCACTCAAGCTCCACTCTAAACTCAAAAAATTTCATCAAATTCTATATAACCTATATAGGTAAACCTATACAATAGTATATATCATATATTAACGTACAAGCTATACTAGATTATAACTTATATATATATTTTTTTATATATATAGATCATAACTTATATATATCTATATACCCACACAAATATATAACCATAAAAAAATAAACCAAACTGAACAGAACTAAACTGATGCAAATATCTCAGCTCTGGAATCAAAACCCAATTAAAAATCTATCTATACACATATACAATATATATACTATAGTCTATATAACATATACCCTTATATTAGATACCAACATATATATAATCTAACTAAACAATCCCAAATCCAATCCCAAGTAATATGTAAACCCACCCTATGTTCCATCTCAGGAAAAACTGAGATACAACTCAATTTCAAACCTACATTCAAAATCTAAACTAAATTCATATTTATACATATAACTATATATAATATAGATATTTTTTTTATGTACATATATATATATATATATATATATATATATATATATATATATATATATATATATATATATATATATATTTATATATATATATATATATATATATATATATATATATATATATACAATAAAAATATATATAACATATAGATTATAATCATTTGAATGTAAACATTAGATCAATATACAAAGTCAAACTCATAAACTAAACTAAACCAATATCAAACTCAGAAATATAAGTTTAAATCTCAAAAATCCGATTTCAAACCAAAACTCAATTCAAAATAACCCAACCGAAACCCGAAAACCAACTCGACACCCAAAACACAAAATACACAACTAAAACTCGCGAAACCTGGCAGACACGAAGGTTTATACGTGTGTGACATGGTCGGGTACTCACAGGATCGAACCCGTATCCGTATCAAGTCCAGTCAGTGCGTATCGCACGGGCACGTACGCGCGTGCACGGTATTAGTCGAATCAGTGCAGATGCAATAACTTCACAAATACTCAATGAAATATTGTGAAATTTCACGAGCACGTGGATAGAGGTTGCTTCCATGTGTCCATAAAATTTCATACCAAAACGTGTCGTATCCATCTAGTTATGACACTCAGACTGCAGGGGCTGTACGTACGCGCGCGCTTGGCCTCGTGGGCGCGTGTCGACATCCGTAGCTCGCGACACGAGCCACGTCATGCCATGTGGTCACGTCCCTGGGTAGACTAGGTCTAGGGCTTCGTGTCCATGCTCCTGGTTCGTGTCCTTGTCTCTTCATGTCCTTGAACGAAGGCCGTTTCAGCGATGATTTCTCGCACGCGTGGACAGTGGGCTGAACATACAAGCAATTTGGGGTGTCAAACTGGAAAAGATAAAGAAACATACAAATCGTCAAGGCTGTAAGGCAGTTTACCATCCTATATAAAAACTGGTAATTATAAAAAAATAACTAGGAATTAACTATAAAGGGTTACTGTTCCAAAGATGATCAAAATCGATAGTTAAAGAACAATTGGTAATAGCATTTGAAATCCAATCACGATATATATAAAAGAAATTTAGTCTCGATACGATCTAAGTTGATCAATTTTTTGGTAAATCAAGATTGGGTAAGATGGAGAACAAGGTCATCGAAATCTGAGCACGAGCATCCAAGGATGGAGATCCAGGTCACAATTAAATTTAATACAATTGAGTACGACCCAAGAAATTAATATGATAAGAAAAAATAACCAAAGCCGATTGGTCGTGATCAAGGGAGTTAGGATTTAATGATATCGAAAACTTAAAGGATGATGTAAGGATATGGAAGTAAGTCAATTTCTTCCTTTTGATAGTGAAAATAAAAGACAAGGTTTTATAGGAAAGTCAAGTTAATCATCTCTCTCTGATACTATCAAGTTTATCTAGTCATCATTTGCCAATCATATTTTTACCTCACAAGTCCCAATAGGAAAATCAACCTTTATATGACTACCACCAAAATTATACTCTGTCGTCATGAAGATTTGACCTTGTCATGATCACCATAGGCTTAATTCCTAAATCCAAAACATTACTCATGAAGCATACCCTTCTTATTAGGAAGCAACACTAACCACTTAATTATCATAATTCCAAATTCTTCCTCCTTGTCCTAAATTGGATCCGAAACCTCTAAATCAAGATTTATGAAATCCTTGAACTTGTTCAAATTACTCTCCTCGTATTATTTAATCTAAAACTACTAGGCCTTACAAAATTTATTCTCCATTATAAAATCAACCTTCATATTTCCTTCAACGTACACCTTCAAATACTATTCTTCTTAAATTTAAATTTTTACAGAATCTATAAATTTTTATAACTCAAAATTCCTTTGTTCTCTCTATTCCTAGCCATTTTCTTACAATATCTGGTTCAATCTTGTGTCATCATCGCATACAGTTAAAATCTTCTCCATTACTAATCCCTAAATTTAACATTATAGCCTTGTCTAAAGGATCAATAACCAAAAAATCTAAGTTCTCAAAAGTAGGTTGACCTCGAATATCCTCATCAGTTAGGAAATACATCTATGAATTATTTATATCCAAAATATTTCTCTATGTGTGATCGTTTCTAATTGATAATATTGATCTCTTAATTTTATTCCCAATCTTTACCACATCTCTATCTCAAAATTCTATATCAAGGTCCATCATATTATATTCATACCAAGATTACCATATGATAACAAGTTAAATCCTTTCCGAGCTAGATGATTTACGTTGCTTCTTCGACCTTTTCAAGGTAAAAATGGAGATTCAAAGGTTTAAAAGTATAGATGATAGAATTAGATACGAGATAGGTGATTGATGTAATTGGGACAGAGTTAAGTAAGAAAAGCAAAAATGGTAATACAAGCAAATAATAGCAAGAAGGAAATAATGATAAAATCTGTTCTTGCTCATCTGTTAAAAAGAAATGAACCAACTTAAAATATAATCTGATACCATACACGTCTTCCTAAAATTATGTTGTCAAAATTTTGCCACGCCCGTAAGCATAGCTGCAATAAATGATAGGGTACTTAACTAAAGTATACACCCTGTAATCATGTGTCACGACCCGCACCCGGATATACGGGTACGAATACGTGGGCCACGCCCAGCCTACGCCACGGTATCGGCGGTAGAACGCTGTCAAGTATACTATACTAACTACAACATCTAAGAATCCATAACTAGAAATGTACTCATGTCACATCACGAAAACTAAGGAAGATAAGACAAAAAATAATAACAATATAACTAGAACAACTAGAATCTACTATGATCATAAGACAGGAAAATAAACAAGGAACAACAGGACTAACTAAGGATAACTACCAGGCAACTCATAGAGAAGAATAGTGGGAACCACCTCAGTTAGCATCAACATCTGTAATATTTTCATAACGTATCCAGTCAGGAGCGGAACCAGTACATTTATCTCATAACAGATCTCAAGATAGAATAAAAGCTATAAGACTGTAAATAGAGCATATACAATAAAATCATGGAGTGTACATGTATATATCATGGCATGGTAAGCTGTAGAGCTAGAGCTATAACAAGAAAGTAGAACTGAATCATGGCATGTACACAAATCAAGGTAAGCTATATATCCAATGTGTGTGAGTAGCAGTTTCAACTTGTGATCGGCTTGGGTAACTGTCAAGAATCGGCCTGGCAAGTCATAAGTGCGGTATATGACTCACACTGTTCAAGAATACAAGGGGATATGATCACAAGCATACGCTACTACTCCCCCTATCCCAACTGGTAGAATGGATCCAAACAGGACACGTCACTGCACGGGATTCTAATGAGAAGGTCACGAACCTGCTCTAGAATCAGTGACCACATATTGAGCAAGAGCTACAAGGGTGCTTGCACAATATATCCCAACCTAAGAAGGAGAAACATCTCTCGTCGGGATCCAAGAATACCAATCCGTGAGAACCATGTGTCAGGAATAAGCATATCAACACTAAGTACATGAATCATAACAGTTATCATAAATTGGGAATAAGTTATCAGAGAATGTACTCACCTGGGATCCTGCTGTCAATATGAATCAGGGTTCAGAGTAAAGCCACAGACCTAAAGATGAAATAATGCAAGAGCTGATCAGGGTCAAAAGATATACTAACATCTAGGTCAAACTAAGACAAACTGGATCAAGGTTGACGTACAGTTGACTTTGGTCAACTGGTCAACTCTAAGTCTAATCTAGGTCAAATAGGTCAATGGTTGACTTACAGTTGACTTTGGTCAAAAAGTCAACGTTGGTCAAGTCTGATCAAACCTAGGTCAACTGTTGACTCTACTTCGACGTCTAGTCAAAGTAGTCAACCATGGTCAAGCTAGTCTCTATAACCATCTACAAGGTCAACTTATGAATTTCAGTGATTTAAAAATCACTGAAATCGACGGATCTCTAAAACAACCCAAAGGAAAAAATATTATAATAATAGGATGACACAAAAAGAGAAGAAATCTACAAATATTGTCGGATGATAAAACTAACATCACCGACGTGTCCAGAATGGTCAAATCAGCTAGGATAGCCTGTCCAAAAGTCCAATTTGAACACAGGGGCAAAACGGTAATTTTGGGCTAAAATGATGTCCGTCGTTGGACACACTTTGTACCGAAAAACGTGTCAAAATAAAAGTGCACAAAATCTAACAAATTATATGTCCACGAATCCAGAATGACGATGCGAACCCAACGGTATATCCAGAATTGGATTACGTTGACCCGATCTCAAATTGGTTCGTTGACCCGGACATTGGAAACCGATTTGCACGGAAAAGCGTGTCGGAGCCAATGTCCTCAAAACTCAGCAAATTATATATCAACGAGTCCAGAATGACAATACGAACTCAACGGTATATCCGGAATTGGATTCCGATGAGCCGAACTCAAAATGACAAGTTGACCCGGATATTGGTATCCGACTTGCACCGAAATGCGTGCCGGAACCAATGTCCACTAAAACCTAACAAATTATATGTCAACGAGTCCAGAATGACGATACGAACTCAACGGTATATCCGGAATTGGATTCCGATGAGCCGAACTCAAAATGACACGTTGACCCGGATATTGGTATCCGACTTGCACCGAAATGCGTGCCGGAACCAATGTCCACTAAAACCTAACAAATTATATGTCAACGAGTCCAGAATAACGATACGAACTCAACGGTATATCCGGAATTGGATTCCGATGAGCCGACGTCAAAAAGTCCCGTTGACTCAGAAAGTGGGACCCACTTTGCACCGAAATGCGTGCCAGGGCCCACGTTCTCCAAATCAAGTAAACTTTATATGAAAATATGCCAGAACGACGCCACGAGTCTACTGGTGGTGTCAGAATTTGAATCCGGAGTCCCGGGTTCAAAAATGGAATTTTATAAGTGCAACACTAAGAATTCGAACGGCCAACTTTGGCGTCGAATTCGACCGACCTAACAAGCTCAAACTGAAATGAAATCTAAAGGGGGCAGAAAGAGGATTATACCAGCTGTGCACCGGAACTGGTGGCGTGCAAAACGGAGCTGCGACAACGAAGATACGAACCCGCGAAGTTGGCATCGCAAAACTGTCCAAAAATAGTTCAATTAAAACGTCAACTTGGTGGCTGGTTTTGATGTATCAAACGACGAAATTAACGGTTCAAATTTGACAGGGATGAAGGGGTATATACCGAGATTGAGACGGAGTGAAGAAATCGCCGATACAACGGTCGAATTGTCCAGAAAATCGGCGCGAAGTCGCTGCCCCGAGACGCGAAATCTGAAACTTTTCCCGCGCGCGCGTCGACGGGGTTCCGTTCAAAACGCACGAATAGGCTGTGCGTTGTGCCGGGGAGGATGGCGGTGGCCTGGGGGAGGTCGCCCGGGGGTGCGCCCTTCCTCGGGGGCCAGCCACGCGATGGCGCGGCGGCCGGGAACCTCGCCGGCGGCGGCTGCGCGCGCGGCGACGTGCGGCTGCTGTCGTGGCAGCTGCTGCCGCAGCTAGCTGCTGCTGCTGCGCGCGGCTGCGCTCGTGGCGGCCAGGGCGGTGGCGACGCGGTAGCTCGGCCGCGTGTGGGTGGTGGAGGTGGTTGGTATGATGGTGGTGGTGATGTTTATGGAGATGGTGGTGGTGATGGTAGTTTGATGATGTTGAAGTTGCTAAAGAAGAAGAAGAAGAAGGAAAAAAATGGAGAGGCAGGAGGAAGGAGCTTGGCCATGGGGGGAGGGGCTCGGCCAAGGGGCTAGGCTTGGTGGTGTTGATGTTTATGAGTTGAGAGAAAGAGAGAGATGTATGTGTGTATGTGATTTAAAGAGGGAGGAGAGAGAGAGTGATAGAATAAAGATGGGGGACAGTGTAGTCGGTCCACATGGGGGTGTTCGTGTACAGCAGTAGGGGGGGTTTGCGTGTGCTGGGAAGAGGGAGAGAGTGATGTGAGGGAATGGGTGAGAGAGAGAGAGAGAGAGTATATATATGTATATATATATATATATATATATATATATATATATATATATATATAAGGTATTTAAGAGAGAGATTTAATTGGAGAGAGGGAATATATATTTAGAGAAATGGGGGGATGTATTCGGTTGATACATGGGGATAGGGGGTGAGGTGTTTGTAAAAAGAGAGAGAAAGATATTTGCTTATATATATATATATATATATATATATATATATATATATATATATATATATATATATATATATATATATATATCTATATATATATAGGAGATATTTGTAAAGTAGAGAGAGAATAAATAGATATTTAAAATAGGAAAAATAGGAAATTATGTAGAGTATTTGGGCAGTCATGAAAGAACAATGTGGAGCTTGGTTTCGGGTTCGGTCGAGCCGGGTCGGGCCAAAATCGGATAGGGGACAATATTTGAATTAAAAATAGGTATTTATGGTCATGGATAAATAAGTAGCATGTGGGGGCTCAAATAAATAGGACACAAGTGGCAGGCGGGTAGTAGGCTTCATGTGGGCTATGTCCCTATTTGGGGTCGACTAGGTTGGGTCGATGTCGGACCCGAAAATTAAATTAGAATTTAAATCAGGTTTTACGGCAGATAATTAATTGGCCTAAATTGAACCGAAAGTTGTGCGAAGGAAATGGAGCACAAAATGGAGTGTCTGAGTGGGACACGAAGGTCAGGGGTGAAGAGCGTCTCGAGTAGATCAGGCATGACAAGTTAGTTTCGAGGGAATGACTAGTCTGGTGCTCCTAAATTAAAAGCCACGGTAACGTGCTTATGGGGATCAAGAAAAAGAGTGGGAAATCAATTAATAATTAAAATGGTCTAATTTGACCCAAACTTGCGGGAAGCAAAAAGAGTACAAGGGAACAAGTTCGAGTGGGACAGGATATATCAAAATGAAGATAATCTCGCCTACTACAAACTCCAAGAAGGAAGTTTCCAGAGACTGGCATCCCTGATGCTCTAGAATTCCAAGTCACGGTAAAGAGCATTAATCAAATAATAATCAAATAATAATATCTGTTTAAAATAATTGATTTATAAAATTGAAAAAAATAAGCCCAAAATTCAGGGGCTTACAATCCTACCCACCTTATAAAAATTTCGTCCTCGAAATTAAAGGTTGGTAGTGGGGTTAAAACATGATAGAAGATTTAGGCAATATTTTAGGCACGATCCAAGAATGACGAGTTTGCACGATCAAGAAAATCGATTTACAATTGTCCAGGCACGATGAGGGATTTGGCCTAGTTGAGATAAAATTTGAGACACAAACAAAAATCGAAGTCAATGTCTTATAGGCCCGATCAAAGATTTAGGAGGATGATTGATAAAATCATGAAATACGATCCAAGTTCGAACGCGATTGAAATCGAAAATAGTCTAAGTTCACTTGGCACGATTTGAGGGTTAAGATTATCAAGATCATGAAAATCAAAGTTGGATAGTCATGATCTAAAACAGGGCTAAGAGAAGCAAATGGAGAGAAAAATTTGATAATAGCACGATTGAGATATAGATTGGATAGAAATTAGATTATAGGTTACATAAGCGCGATCAAGATCCAAGTTCAGTTATGAAAGACGATAAAATCATGAATTCGAAATCAAAGTCCTAAAAGCACTATTAGGAAGGAACCCAAGTCACAAAGGAGTTTGAAGTCATCTAGAGTCTAGACAGCAACCAAGACCCTTTGGCACGATAAACAAAACAACCAAAATTGATTGGTCATGGATAGAAAGGAATTAAAATCTTAACAGTATCGAAATTTAAGAAACAATTTAGATATAAAATTTTCAAAATCTTTAGAGTTTTTAAGTGTAGATAACAGATGTAGATACGAGATAGGTGATTTGTAGAATCAAGACATAGCTAAACAAGTCAAAGGAAATGATGGCAAGATGAGGAAATCATCATGCGATGGGAGAGAAAATAATGATAAACAAGAAATAATGGTAGGAATTATCTTGCTCAATTGGTAAAAGAAGTGAATCAACTTAAGATATGACCTGATAACCATACACGTCTATCCAAAATCATGTTGCCAGAATTCTCGCCACGCCAGTAAGCATAGCGGTAATAAACAATAAAGTCCATAACTATGGTATACACCCTATAATCATGTCATCTAGATTCCTTACCACGCCAACCGGTATGGCTGCAAGAGAATCTAAATGACATAACTAGGATAGTATATCCAAATCAGGCTCCATGTCCTTGTCCCGCTAGCTAATATGACTGCGATGAATTCTAAACTCCATAAATAAAGTAGACACTTACCGTTCTCATCGTCTTCATCCAAAAATATGTTTATCAGGATATCTTAACTAAATTCTTAAAAGAATTATCCGAAACAAAATCAAAGGTCAACAACGAATATTAAGATTTAAATTTCAACGACAAGTCAAGGGTAAGTTAATAGAAACAACAGAAACAACTTCCGAGATAGGGTTCAGAGGAAAATCTCAGGAAAAGTCTCGAGGGTACTACCTAGGTCAAGATAGAAAATGGTGGAATATAATCTAAAACAAACCTCGACCATGATACGAGGTTGGTAAATCATATTCTCTCCCCAACCTAGATGATAAATAAGTCCAACTTATACCTTCCCTCTGGGGTCCACAACTCATCCCGAGAAGGAATAAAGTTTGATACGGACAGATATTTCAGAAATCAGGACGAATGGAAACAAGTGGGAAAGATTTGAAAGCCTTCGAAATAAGATTCCCCAGGGGTCATCCCTGGAATCTACCAAGAGTTCCTAATATGTGACTGAGTACCAAAATCCTAAAATATTCCATGACTCAACCTTAATCCTAGAGCAGGCTCGCAGTAGTACAGAAAAGCTCAAGTACTACCACGACTTCGCATTTACTGCAAAGACTGACCTGCATGGGCCACCACTAAAAACGTGTCACGACCCGCACCCGGATATACGGGTACGAATACGTGGGCCACGCCCAGCCTACGCCGCGGTATCGACGGTAGAACGCTGTCAAGTATACTATACTAACTACAACATCTAAGAATCCATAACTAGAAATGTACTCATGTCACATCACGAAAACTAAGGAAGATAAGACAAGAAATAATAACAATATCACTAGAACAACTAGAATCTACTATGATCATAAGACAGGAAAATAAAGAAGGAACAACAGGACTAACTAAGGATAACTACCAGGCAACTCATAGAGAAGAATAGTGGGAACCACCTCAGTTAGCATCAACATCTGTAATATTTTCATAACGTATCCAGTCAGGAGCGGAACGAGTACATTTATCTCATAACAGATCTCAAGATAGAATAAAAGCTATAAGACTGTAAATAGAGCATATACAATAAAATCATGGAGTGTACATGTATGTATCATGGCATGGTAAGCTGTAGAGCTAGAGCTATAACAAGAAAGTAGAACTGAATCATGGCATGTACACAAATCAAGGTAAGCTATATATCCAATGTGTGTGAGTAGCAGTTTCAACTTGTGATCGGCTTGGGTAACTGTCAAGAATCGGCCTGGCAAGTCATAAGTGCGGTATATGACTCACACTGTTCAAGAATACAAGGGGAAATGATCACAGGCATACGCTACTACTCTCCCTACCCCAACTGGTAGAATGGATCCAAACATGACACGTCACTGCACGGGATTCTAATGAGAAGGTCGCGAACCTGCTCTAGAATCAGTGACCACATATTGAGCAAGAGCGACAATGGTGCTTGCACAATATATCCCAACCTAAGAAGGAGAAACATCTCTCGTCGGGATCCAAGAATACCAATCCGTGAGAACCATGTGTCAGGAATAAGCATATCAACACTAAGTACATGAATCATAACAGTTATCATAAATTGGGAATAAGTTATCAGAGAATGTACTCGCCTGGGGTCCTGCTGTCAATATGAATCAGGGTTCAGAGTAAAGCCACAGACCTAAAGATGAAATAATGCAAGAGCTGATCAGGGTCAAAAGATATACTAACATCTAGGTCAAACTAAGACAAACTGGATCAAGGTTGACGTACAGTTGACTTTGGTCAACTGGTCAACTCTAAGTCTAATCTAGGTCAAATAGGTCAATGGTTGACTTACAGTTGACTTTGGTCAAAAAGTCAACGTTGGTCAAGTCTGATCAAACCTAGGTCAACTGTTGACTCTACTTCGACGTCTAGTCAAAGTAGTCAACCATGGTCAAGCTAGTCTCTATAACCATCTACAAGGTCAACTTATGAATTTCAGTGATTTAAAAATCACTGAAATCGACGGATCTCTAAAACAACCCAAAGGAAAAAATATTATAATAATAGGATGACACAAAAAGAGAAGAAATCTACAAATGTTGTCGGATGATAAAACTAACATCACTGACGTGTCCAGAATGGTCAAATCAGCTAGGATAGCCTGTCCAAAAGTCCAATTTGGACACAGGGGCAAAACGATAATTTTGGGCTAAAATGATGTCCGTCGTTGGACACACTTTGTACCGAAAAACGTGTCGAAATAAAAGTGCACAAAACCTAACAAATTAAATGTTCACGAATCCAGAATGACGATGCGAACCCAACGGTATATTCAGAATTGGATTCCGTTGACCCGATCTCAAATTGGTCCGTTGACCCGGACATTGGAAACCGATTTGCACGGAAAAGCGTGTCGGAGCCAATGTCCTCAAAACTCAGCAAATTATATATCAACGAGTCCAGAATGACGATACGAACTCAACGGTATATCCGGAATTGGATTCCGATGAGCCGAACTCAAAATGACACGTTGACCCGGATATTGGTATCCGACTTGCACCGAAATGCGTGCCGGAACCAATGTCCACTAAAACCTAACAAATTATATGGCAACGAGTCTAGAATGACGATACGAACTCAACGGTATATCCGGAATTGGATTCCGATGAGCCGAACTCAAAATGACACGTTGACCCGGATATTGGTATCCGACTTGCACCGAAATGCGTGCCGGAACCAATGTCCACTAAAACCTAACAAATTATATGTCAACGAGTCCAGAATGACGATACGAACTCAACGGTATATCCGGAATTGGATTCCGATGAGCCGGCGTCAAAAAGTCCCGTTGACTCAGAAAGTGGGACCCACTTTGCACCGAAATGCGTGCCAGGGCCCACGTTCTCCAAATCAAGCAAACTTTATATGAAAACATGCCAGAACGACGCCACGAGTCTACTGGTGGTGTCAGAATTTGAATCCGGAGTCCCAGGTTCAAAAATGGAATTTTATAAGTGCAATACTAAGAATTCGAACGGCCAACTTTGGCGTCGAATTCGACCGACCTAACAAGCTCAAACTGAAATGAAATCTAAAGGGGGCAGGAAGAGGATTATACCAGCTGTGCACCGGAACTGGTGGCGCGTAAAACGGAGCTGCGACGACGAAGATACGAACCCGCGAAGTTGGCATCGCAAAACTGTCCAAAAATAGTTCAATTAAAACGTCAACTTGGTGGCCGGTTTTGATGTATCAAACGATGAAATTAACGGTTCAAATTTGACAGGGATGAAGGGGTATATACCGAGATTGAGACGGAGCGAAGAAATTGCCGATCCAACGGTCGGATTGTCCAGAAAATCGGTGCGAAGTCGCTGCCCCGAGACGCAAATTCTGAAACTTTTCCCGCGCGCGCGTCGACGGGGTTCCGTTCAAAACGCACGAATAGGCTGTGCGTTGCGCCGGGGAGGATGGCGGTGGCCTGGGGGAGGTCGCCCGGGGGTGCGCCCGGCCTCGGGGGCCAGCCACGCGGTGGCGCGGCGGCCGGAAACGTCGCCGGCGGCGGCTGCGCGCGCGGCGGCGTACGGCTGCTGCCGTGGCAGCTGCTGCCACAGCTAGCTGCTGCTGCTGCGCGCGGCTGCGCTCGCGGCAGCCAGGGCGGTGGCTCGGCCGCGTGTGGGTGGTGGAGGTGGTTGGTATGATGGTGGTGGTGATGTTTATGGAGATGGTGGTGGTGATGGTAGTTTGATGATGATGAAGTTGCTAAAGAAGAAGAAGAAGGAAAAAAAATGGAGAGGGAGGAGGAAGGAGCTTGGCCATGGGGGGGGGGCTCGGCCAAGGGGCTGGGCTTGGTGGTGTTGATGTTTATGAGTTGAGAGAAAGAGAGAGATGTATGTGTGTATGTGATTTAAAGAGGGAGGAGAGAGAGAGTGATAGAATAAAGATGGGGGAGAGTGTAGTCGGTCCACATGGGGGGTGTTCGTGTACAGCAGTGGGGGGGTTTGCGTGTGCTGGGAAGAGGGAGAGAGTGATGTGAGGGAATGGGTGAAAGAGAGAGAGAGAGAGTATATATATGTATATATATATATATATATAAGATATTTAAGAGAGAGATTTAATTGGAGAGAGGGAATATATATTTAGAGAAATGGGGGGATGTATTCGGCTGATACATGGGGATAGGGGGTGAGGTGTTTGTAAAAAGAGAGAGAAATATATTTGCTTATATATATATATATATATATATATGTATATATATATATATATATATATATATATATATGTATATATATATATATATATATATATATATATATATATATATATATATAGGAGATATTTGTAAAGTAGAGAGAGAATAAATAGATATTTAAAATAGGAAAAATAGGAAAATTATGTAGAGTATTTGGGCAGTCATGAAAGAACAATGTGGAGCTTGGTTTCGGGTTCGGTCGAGCCGGGTCGGGCCAAAATCGGATAGGGGACAATATTTGAATTAAAAATAGGTATTTATGGTCATGGATAAATAAGTAGCATGTGGGGGCTCAAATAAATGGGACACAAGTGGCAGGCGGGTAGTAGGCTTCGTGTGGGCCATGTCCCTATTTGGGGTCGACTAGGTTGGGTCGATGTCGGACCCGGAAATTAAATTGGAATTTAAATCAGGTTTTACGGCAGATAATTAATTGGCCTAAATTGAACCGAAAGTTGTGCGAAGGAAATGGAGCACAAAATGGAGTGTCTGAGTGGGACACGAAGGTCAGGGGTGAAGAGCGTCTCGAGTAGATCAGACATGACAAGTTGGTTTCGAGGGAATGACTAGTCTGGTGCTCCTAAATTAAAAGCCACGGTAACGTGCTTATGGGGATCAAGAAAAAGAGTGGGAAATCAATTAATAATTAAAATGGTCTAATTTGACCCGAACTTGCGCGAAGCAAAAAGAGTACAAGGGAACAAGTTCGAGTGGGACAGGATATATCAAAATGAAGATAATCTCGCCTACTACAAACTCCAAGAAGGAAGTTTCCAGAGACTGGCATCCCTGATGCTCTAGAATTCCAAGTCACGGTAAAGAGCATTAATCAAATAATAATCAAATAATAATATCTATTTAAAATAATTGATTTATAAAATTGAAAAAAATAAGCCCAAAATTCAGGGGCTTACATCATGTTATCCAGAATTCTTACCACGCCAACCGGTATGGCTGCAAGAGAATCTAAATTCCATAACTAGGATAAGTATATCTAAATCAGGCTCTACATCCTAGTCATGCTAGCCAGTATGACTGCGATAAATTCTAACTCCATAAATAAAGTAGACATTTAACTTTCTCACTGTCCTTATCAAGTATGTTATCTGGTTATACCATATATTCCAAAATAAAATAATATATATATATATTTTATATATATATATATATATATATATATATATATATATATATATAAATACAAACTCAAAGTCAACAACTAACATCAAGATTCAAAATTCAACAATGAATACATCAAAATCAAATTCAATAACAAGGGGTAATGTGTGAATCAAATCAAGGAAACAGATTTCAAATCGAAGTTAAAATAAGATTCTCAAGGGTCGTCCCAGGAATCTCTCAAGGAATTCTAACAGTGATTGAGTATCGTCTCATTCTAACACTTTACTTTATATACTCTATAGCAAGCTCGTAGTAGTACAACTAAGTCGCTGTACTACCATGACATCGGACTAATGCGAGTCTCGACCTGCATGGGCCACCACTAAAAATGTGTCACGACCCGCACCTAGTGTAAGGGCACGAGAAGTGGATACGTCCAGCCTACGCCGCAGTATCAGCGGTAGAATACTGTTCTAGGTCACCATCACAACTACACTATATGATATAATATCCAAACGGAGGACAATCACAGGTGGATACAATCTCAATCACAAACTAGAGGTAGATAATCAGCACGATGAAATAGATAAGAAATCCACAAAAGGGATACAACCAGAAGTGAAATAAGTCAATTGTATTAACAACCACAAAATTTTAATATCTAAAATAAAATACATCTCCAAGACAACAAAAAATAAGATAAC
The DNA here is from genome assembly GCA_029216955.1 of Iris pallida. Lineage (NCBI taxonomy): Eukaryota > Viridiplantae > Streptophyta > Magnoliopsida > Asparagales > Iridaceae > Iris > Iris pallida. Next base: position 3,376,533 of record JANAVB010002398.1, read on the forward strand.
AAACTCTAGACATCTACTCCAAGCTCTACTAGTGTCCTCTAGGCTAGATGTGATCTTCCATGTTACCTGTAAAATTTTATCAACGGGTCCAATCAGGACAGGAACAAGCATAATACATCTCACGCAGTTCATATCATAACAGGAAATGTAAAGCATGCTATAAAATAAGATACATGAAATGCTGTAAGAAATAAACATGAAGAGAAGGAGAGAATCTGATAAACAAAAGATATCTATATATGGTAATAAAGAACTGTAAGTGACTACCTGATTTAGAGTACATGATAGACATATGAACGGCTTAATTTTTACATGATTACACTACAGAGATTATACATGATTACACTACTTCATAATTGTTCACATGACTATTTCTACTCCTCCGTACCCCAATCAATACACAAGGATCTATACAGGTTATGTTATTATACATGAAAGTTTATGTATGAAGCTCATGAGATCATGAGAGTACATGAGAGCACATGAGTGTACGTGAATAATAAGAGTCCATAAAATACATGATATTCATGAAAAGCACATGACATGATGTATTCGACGCACCCGAGGGGGATAACATCTCATATAAAGATCCATATAGTACTATCCGTGATAACATCGTGTCAGTATCAAGTAAATTAGTCTATAACAAGAATATAATTCCTAGCATGTATGAAATGATCAGAGAATGTACTCGCCTGATATCCCAAATGTTTGATGAGAATATGATACCGAACCAGAGTAGCTAAGTCCTATTTAGAGTAACCACAGGTTATAAAGTGTCCAACATGAATTTAGAGGAATTTGCAATACATTATAATTGATTCTAGGTCACTCTGAGTCAAAGTCAACCCTTGGTCAACTCTGGTCAACCATGGTCAACTCTGGTCAACCCTGGTCAACCATTCTGGCTAAACTAGGTCAAACCTAAGTCAACTAGTCAATTAGTCTAAGTTTAGGTCAAACTTAAGTTATCTTGTCATTTCCAGTCCGTTTGAGTCAATTTGGATCAAGTTGACTTTTGTCAACTTGGTCAACTTGCTAGTCAAACTTAACAAGTTAAGTCTATTTAGGATAAATCTATATGGCACTCAACCTCACAAACCTCAATCAACTACAACTATACATACAAATACATATACATGTAACTATAGACTCACTATTATAGACTATCTATATAGTATAACCTATCTATAAACCCTAACTCAGTAAACTGAGCTAGCCCAACTCAGTTCTCAGATTCTGAGAACTCAACCTACACTCTAAACTCAGAAAATTTCATCAAAGTCTATATAACCTATATAGGTAAACCTATACAATAGTCTATATAATATATTAATATATAAGCTATACTAGATTTTATATATATATATATATATATATATATATATATATATATATATATATATATATATATATATATCCGCCAAGTTTTGGCACACGTGTATTCCGGAAAAATGGTCCATTCTCCTCTGGCGTGCCGCGCGTCGGAAACTACCCACGGATGATGCCGTTAAATCCTTCGGCTATAGTTTGGCGTCCAGATGCCACTGCTGCGTGAATCATCATCCAGAATCCGTCGATCATGTTCTGCTTTCCGGGGAGTCTGCCTCTCACATTTGGACTCTCCTCCACTGCAAGTTCAAAATAGCCCCCACAAACGGGGGCATCAACGATCTGCTGGCCAGATGGAACACGTCGCACGGCCATCAGATCGTCGTTGCCGCCGCTTTTTGGGTATTATGGAAAAACAAAAACAAATACAGATACGAGGGACGGCAGTTCCCGCCTCCGAAATTGTACAGCGAGGTTGTTCGACAAATCTTCAAAAGAAAGAGGGGCTGCTCTCACACCTCGAACAAGTTTTGGACCGCCCTGGGCTGCTGACTGTTGGAGGGACGCCGGTCCCTCGGGATATCGCTTTCACCTCCTAACCTTCTGATGCTCGGTCATATCACCGTTTTGTGGGCAACTCCTCGTATTTCTCTTGGTTGTCTTTATTTCTCTTTGTCTTGGGTCGGTCTTCGCGCGTGGCGCGCTTACTTGTATAGGCTTCGGCATTTTGCGCCTATCATTCAATAAAGGTTTTGTTTCTTAAAAAAAAAAATATATATATATATATATATATATATATATATGTATATATATATATACATATATATATATATATATATATATATATATATATTAAAATATATATATATATAAACCCACACAAATATATATATATAAACCCACACAAAATATATATATATATATATATATATATATATATATATATATTAAAAATATATATATATATATATATATATATATATATATATATATATATATATATATATATATATATATAAACCCACACAAATATATAACCATCAAAAAAGCAAACCAAACTGAACAAAACTAAACTGATGCAAACATCTTAACTCTAGAATCAAAACCCAATTCAAAATCTATCTATATACATATACAATATATATACTATAGTCTATATAACATATACCCCTTTATCAAATACCAACATATATATACAATCTAACTAAACAATCCCAAATCCAATCGCAAGTAACATGTAAACCCACTCTATGTTCCATCTTATGAAAAACTGAGATACAACTCAATTTCAAACCTACATTCAAAATCTGAAGTAAATTCATATATATATATATATATATATATATATATATATATATATATATATATATATATTACAATCTAACTAAACAATCCCAAATCCAATCGCAAGTAACATGTAAACCCACCCTATGTTCCATCTTAGGAAAAACTGAGATACAACTCAATTTCAAACCTACATTCGAAATCTGAACTAAATTCATATATATATATATATATATATATATATATATATATATATATATATATATATATATATATATATATATTATTTTATTTTCCAATCGCAAGTAACATGTAAACCCACCCTATGTTCCATCTTAGGAAAAACTGAGATACAACTCAATTTCAAACCTACATTCAAAATCTGAACTAAATTCATATATATATATATATATATATTTTATATATATATATATTTTATATATATATATATATATATATATATATATATATATATATATATATATATATAATGAAAATATATAATGAAAAAAAAATATATATATATATATATAATGAAAATATATATAACATATAGATTATAAACATTTGAATGTAAACGTTAGATCAATATACAAAATCAAACTCAGAAACTAAACTAAAACCAATATTAAGCTCAGAAATATAAGTTTAAATCTCCAAAATTCAATTTTAAACCAAAAACTCAATTCAAAATAACCCAACCAAAATCCGAAAACCAACTCGACACCTAAAATGCAAAATACACAACTAGAACTCGTGAAACTTGGTAAACACGAAGGTTTATACGTGTGTGACATGCTCGGATACTCAAAGGGTCGAACCTGTGTCCGTATCGTGTCCAGTCAGTGCATATCGCACGGGCATGTACCCGCGTGCACAATATCAGCCGAATTAGTGCAGACGTGATAATTTTGCGAATACTCAACAAAATCTCGTGAAATTTCACGAGCACGTGGGCAGAGGTTGCCCCCACGTGTCCATAAAGTTTCACGCCAAACCGTGTCGTATCCATCGAGTTATGACACTCAGACTGCAGGGGCTATACGTACGCGCGTGTGCGGCCTCGTGGGCGCGTGTCGACGTCCGTAGCTTGTGATACGAGCCACGTCGTGCCACGTGGTCAAGTCCCTGGGTAGATTAGGTCTAGGGTTCGTGTCCATGCTCTTGGTTTGTGTCCTCGTCGCTTCTTGTCCGCGAACGAAGGCCGTGTCAGCGGCAATTTCTTGCGTGCATGCACAATGGGCTGAACCCGTGCGTGTAGGATTTCTCCGCGGACGCTCGACGAAACATGGTGGAAATTTAGAAGCACATGGGCAGAGGTTTTCCCACGTGTCCATGAAATTTTACGCAAAATTGTGTCCTGTGCGTCGAGTTATGACACTTATACAACGGGGCATGTATGGGGCTTTGCACAGGCCTCGTGCACGCGTGTCCGTGTCCAATTCGGATGCCGAAAACCAACAAAAACAAGATCCGTCTTCACAAAAGTTGTTTCAAATATACACAGCAACCAATTCATGAAAACAGAATCGAAAAATACGAACTTTCAATTCTAAGCGGCATTCCGTCGAACACGTGTTCCAATAAACCGACACGTGCTCGATACGCCTATCAAACGAATACGAAAACCTACCGAACTTCATGCACAAGTCCGGGGTACCTACATGGTTGCATCTACAAAGAAAAATTAGAATTTACAGGTGTTTATAGGGGATTACCTATTGAGAGTCAATATCTCAATGAAACGGGCCTCCAAACGCGTCAATGCCGATTTCCTCCAGTCCAACGCCTCTGATTCCTTGCTAGCAAGTCTCCAGCAAGTTCCACTCCTTGCAACGATTGCAACGCACTTTGTTTGGAAGGATTTAGATGAGAGTTGAGAAAAGTGGACTTGTGGAGGAGAAGGAGAATTCTAGGGTTTGTGAAACTTGATGGCTACAAGTTTTTCACAAAAAAGAGGGGAGGGGCTGCTGTTTACCCGACCATAGAGGTTAGTGTCACGCCCCAGAACCAGAATACTGGAAAGTGGGGGCAGACATAGCCAGCTACGTATATGAAATGGGATCCATCTCGCTATACGGTCACGGCTGTCTAGATATATGAGGGTTTATCTACAAGCCAGCAGTCTCTTAAGGTCATGAACAAGCCTATTGTCTCAATCACAAGCAAGTAAGTAAAAGTCACAAGATGTATGATCATTAAATATACAATAGTAAGATGTCCCAAACATTAGATATTCAGCTGATCATCAGGACTAGCAAGAGTTTAGTCATACATGATCAACCCTAGGATCTGTCAATCATGTTACAGTCCGTAGGAAGACAGTAAATTAGTAAAATCGAGCTAAACAGGTGCTCGTCGGCTAAACGCCTCAAAAGAATATTTTTACAATAGAGTGGGAGAGCCAAAAATAACCCACTCGTTGCCAGGGTTCCGTCTAGTGGCCACTATCTGGCTGGAAAGTCGGTAGATCCTCTGGAGCTGCTCCGAAATCTGGCCATTTAAAACCAGCTGGGTCAGACCCCAGAAAGAGCAAGTGCCACAAAGGAGGCTTCACTTAGGAACTAAAACCAGCAATCAGCACAAAATATAAATAAATGTAAGAACTGGAAATAAGAAAATACATCAGGATGATATACGACGAGATAACCATGGAACTATTCCGAGAGCCAGGTTACAACCCGTAAACCAAACAAGGACCGGGGTTGTAACCCTTCGTCTGAACAGATCTTGGAATTCTCACCATTTATCGGTAAAAATAATTACAAGCATTCTGGTCATACAGTAATCTGGGACAAAATCAGGGCAAGACTAGACAGGTTCGACTCCATCCAATCATTTTACGGCCAAACAAGAACTACGGCTTGATACTTTAACTAACTAGGGTTATCACAAGCCTAGTTACTAGCAAGATGCAGTGAGAATCATCCACAGCCACAAGCCCTGCAGTCCATCCAGGTTACCCGGGTTAAAAGATTTAGAGTTGAATTCAGGTGGGTACATCGTCCAGGAAACGCATGTACCCTTAGGTAGCTTGAAGGGTGCAACACATGACAGTATGCTGGAAATGTGCCCTACTCGACGACAGGCTACACGTGCCCAGGTAACGGGATTGTCTGTAGCTGGGAGATCTCTTCATGACTACTGTGTAATTCTAGTTATTAACTTTAGTCCATTTTAGTAGGTACTCCTGACCGTGGTACTCAGGAGTCCCTGTCCTAGACATGATGCAAGATAGGACTGGTTTATTTGTACAAGCACAATCGCCCACGGTGTCCATGTTATTTATACAGGTCATGTCATGTCAGGTAGCCGTCGCAACAGCTGTTCAAGATATATCATGTCAAGTGTACTGGTCAAGAGTGTGCCACGAAGGGCCACTATCAGGTCATGTCAGGTTAGTCATGTCAGGAGAGCACCACTACGGGTCACTGTCATGTCAGGCTCAATTATCATATCCAAATATATCAAGTAAATTCGTGATTATCAAGTTCATGACAAAAGGCATAATGATATAAAATGGGCGTAAAATATCAATAGACAGGGCTATAGGAGAGTCATGCGGTTAAGGCATATGCGGCCAAGAAGTGATCTCATGTGGCTGGGGAGGGGGTCGGGTTCAATCGGCTCAGGGTCCAAGCTCAGGCGGCTCACGGGGAACGGGTGCGCATGCGGCTGAAGGGGCAGGAACCTATGCGGCTGGGAGTGGGACTAGCTCCCATGCGGCAAGCGGAAAGGGATGTTTCATGCGGCTAGGATGAATTGAACTCATGCGGCCGAAAGGGCAAGACACATGCGGTCAGCGGAAAGGGTACTCATGCGGCTGGCGGGGATGGGTCCATGCGGCCGGCTGACCAATCAGGTATATACGGCTGGGAAGGAGCAACCCATGCGGCTGCGGGGAGCAATGACTATGCGGTCAAGGGAAGCAAACCCATGCGGCTGGGAGACTGCGGTCTATACGGCTCGCGAGGGTTGAGTTCATGCGGCTCAGGGTTGCTGGAAATCCATGCGGCCAGGAAGGACTGGGCCTCAGTCATGCGGCTGAGAAGGAATACTTGCCGCATGAACTTGTCATGCGGTCAAGTCAAGGCAATAGCGCATTCGGTTGGAACTGACTTGCCGCATGAATGTTCATGCGGTCAAGTGCTACCATACGGCTCGGGACTGTGCTTCTTCTCCAAATTTCCGAGAAGAAGTACACCATAAGCCATGGCTTCCAAGCTGCATAACTCTATCATCCGGAGCACAAATCTGAACTTCCATTGGTCAAAATAGGGTAGGACGAAATGCTCTACAACATAGACCCATCAAAACTTGGAAATAACAAGATTAAGTAGATCAAAACCCAAAAAATTCAAAAATAATGTAAATATAGATCTACAAGAATCTAGCCATGGAAAGTGAAAATGCCAAGTTCTAAAGTAAGTTAAAATGCTGTAAAGAAGAGAATGGAGCAATAAAATTTAGAGTTCCTCCATAAAGCAAGTTGCACTTGCCTAGACCCCTCTCTCTCTGGTAGGTAAGGAAGTAATGGTGGAGAAGATGATAAATGAAGAGAGAGAAAGGAGAAGGGGTTAATAAATGGTAGTGGTGGTGGTAGGTAGGGGGTTCACCCCTTGGTTCTTGATGAACCAAGACAATCAAGCCTAGCCGAACCAAACCAACCCCAAGGAGACCAAACCAAACCAAACCAAGGAGATATGCAAATATAAGATAAAATACGTATACGTATTCTAAATACGTAATACGAACACAGGTATTACAACTCTACCCACCTTAAAAGAATTCCGTCCTCGAAATTTAATCAAGAGGCTAGAGGGGCAATGACAAGCTATACTAATAACAAGCAAGCTATACTAAGCAATCAATCAATCATGCAAGCAAGGAATCGAAGGTATGAGGCATAAGAAAGACATTATACCTCACGAGTCAAATAGGTCGGGATATCGCGATCGGATATCATCCTCATGCTCCCACGTTGACTCACCCAAAGAGTGATGACCCCAAGCAACTCGGACTAACTTGATAGTCTTGTTCTTGAGTGTCTTTTTTCTCCGGTCCAATATAGACACAGGCCTCTCCTCATACGAAAGGTTGGTACCAACAACCAATTTCGAATGATCTAGGATGTGGCTCGGGTCCGGAATATACCATTGTAATTAGGATACATGGAACACGTCATGTACCTCGCTTAGCGACGGCGGAAGAGCGAGACGATAGGACACATCTCCTACTCGCTCCAGAATGTCAAACGGCCCTATATACCTAGGACTAAGCTTTCCCCGTACGCCGAAATAAATGACGCCACGGTTAGACAAAATCCTCAGGAATACATGATCGCCGACCGAAAACTCTATAGGGCACCGATGGAAATCGGCCCAACGACGCTGGCGATCTTGAGGAACTCGAAGATGATCCCTGACTCGCTTGACCACTTCAACTGTCTAAGCGATCATTTCTGGACCGAGCATTTGCCTCTCTCCAACATTATCCCAGGCTAACGGGGATCGGTACTTCCTGCCATACAGCGCCTCGAAATGTGCCATCTGGATACTGGTCTGGAAACTGTTGTTGTACGAGAACTCCACCATGTGCAGGTGATCTTCCCATGAGCCACCGAAGTCGAGGGTACAAGATCTCAACATGTCTTCAAGAGTCTGGATCGTGCGCTCCGACTGACCATCTGTCTGCGGGTGATAGGCTGAACTGAACTGGAGATGAGTCCCCAAACTTTCTTGTAAGCTACGCCAAAAGTACAACGTAAATCTGGAATCTCGGTCCGAGGTGATACTGACTGGCACTCCGTACAACCTGATAATCTGCCTGAGGTATATCTCTGCTAACTGAGCGGTTGACTGACCAACTCTGAACAGGAGGAAGTGAGCTACCTTCGTGAGCCGATCAACTATAACCCAGATAGCATCTCTACCAGCTGGGGATCTAGGTAATCCAGTCACGAAATCCATGGTCATATGCTCCCACTTCCATTCTGGAATCGACAAGGGCTGAAGAAGTCCAGCCGGTCTCTGATGTTCGGCCTTAACTTGTTGGCAAACCAAACACCGAGAGACAAACCGAGCTATCTCTCGCTTCATGCCATTCCACCAAAAGTGCTGACAAATATCATGGTACATCTTCGTACTGCCAGGATGGATGGAATACTGAGAACTGTGCGCCTCTGACATGATCTCCTGTCTGATATCTCCACTGGGTACACAAAGACGCTTACCATGCCTAAGTGTACCGTCTTCATGAATGCATAACTCTAGGCGCCGGCCTGCCTCACACTCTGCTCTGAGCCGCTGAAGCTTGGAATCTGCTGACTGCGCCATCCGGATCCTCTCGATTATAGTGGACTGAACTTGCATGCTGGCCATCAATGTCTTATTGGAAGGGAGAACAACTTCAATACCCATCTTCTGAAGATCTGCTAACAGCTTTGGTTGCGCTGTTAGGAAATAAACTCCGGCTCTCCTGTCCAATGCATTTGCAACGACGTTGGCCTTTCCGGGATGATACTGCAAGTTGACATCATAATCCACAAGTAGCTCCAGCCATCTCCTCTGACGCATGTTAAGATCCTTCTGGGTGAAAACATACTTCAGGCTCTTATGGTCGGTAAAAATCTCCATCCTATCTCCGTACAAGTAGTGCCTCCACAACTTAAGTGCAAACACTACTGTTGCCAGCTCCAAGTCGTGGGTTGGGTAATTCCTCTCATGATCACGAAGTTGTCGTAAAGCATAAGCTATTACCTTCCTATGCTGCATCAGAACACATCCTAAACCTCTGCCTGAAGCATCACAATACACAGAGAATCCTCCGGTTCCATCTGAAAGCACGAGAATGGGAGCCGTCATCAAGCCTCGCTTCAACTGTTCAAAAGAACTCTGACACTCTGCTGTCCAAGCAAACTGCACATTCTTACGGGTCAACTGGGTCAGTGGCACTGAAATCCGAGCAAAATCTGAAACAAACCGCCGATAGTAGACGGCCAATCCAAGAAAACTGCGAACTCCTGCAACTGTGCTAGGCACTGGCCATGACTCAATAGCCACAATCTTCTGGAGATCCACTTCCACTCCTCCCCGGGTGATGATATGACCCAAGTACGAAATACGATCGAGCCAGAACTCACATTTACTGAACTTGGCATACAACTGGTGCTCTCTGAGAATCTGGAGGACAACTCGGAGATGCTGCTCATGCTCTGCTTCACTCTTACTGTAGACCAGGATGTCGTCTAGAAACACAATCACAAACTGATCCAAATAAGGCATGAAGATGCGATTCATGAGGTCCATGAATACTGCCGGCGCATTGGTCGCTCCAAAAGGCATAACAAGGAACTCCCAATGCCCATATCTCGATCTAAAAGCTGTCTTCGGGATGTCCTGCTCTCTGACTCTGATCTGGTGATATCCTGAGCGCAAGTCGATCTTCGAGAATACTGATGCCCCCTTGAGTTGATCAAACAAGTCATCTATCCTCGGGAGAGGGTATCTGTTCTTGATTTTCACTGAGTTCAAGGTACGATAATCAACACATAACCTGGACGTACCATCATTCTTTTTCACAAGAAGCATCGGGGCTCCCCAAGGCGATCCACTAGCACAAATGAATCCCTTGGTCCCGAGTTCCTCAATCATCTTGTACAATATCTCCAATTCTGACGGCACCATCCTGTAGACTCTCTCTGACACTGGGCTGTCCCGAGAATCAAGTCTATGGTGAACTCGATCTCCCGCTCTGGCGGCATACCTGGAAGCTCTTCTGGAAAAACATCTGGGAACTCATCCACTATCCTGGGCAACTGAACTGCTACTGCCATCCGCAATACTAGAGGAGAAGGTTCAACTTCGCCTCGGGAAAAGGAAAACTCTGGCTCGTCTGGAATGCTAAAAACAACCCTACCAATATGGCAGTCTATTCTAGCATACTGGTTCCTCAACCAATCCATCCCTAAGACCACATCATAATCGACCATCGGGAACTCTATCAATCTAGCGGAGAATTCTCTACCGCTAACTACGACCCGACACGAGAAAAACACTCTATCTACTCCCACAAGTCCGTTACCAGTTAGTATATTGAGCCTTACTGATAATGACTCGGGCTCCAATCCTACCCGTGTCGCGAATCGTACAGACATAAAAGAATGCGATGCACCAGAATCAAATAAAGCTGAAGCTGGAAAGGAGTTGACGAGAATAGTACCTGCCACCACCTCTCTTGGTGCCAATCCTTCCTCTGCGGTCATCACCATAGCCTGACCGTGCCCTCGGGGTGCTGGTCCCCTCTGCTGAAATCCTCGCTGCCTATTCTGACTCAAGGCTTGGGCTTGAGCGTACTGCTGGGGGTTCTGCTGCTGGAACGCCTGGGACTGAGGCGGCAAGGGCCTCGACAATGGATACTGTTGCTGCTGGACCGAAGCTGGTCCCCTCACCGAAGAGCTAGAAAGGTTGGACGATGATGAACCACCCCTACTCGGGCAGGATCCAACCCTATGGTCTGGTGCTCCACAAGCCAGGCACAATCCCTGCGCCCTGCGACATTCTGCTACCACATGGCCTGGCTTCCCACAATGAGAATATTCCACGACGGAAGACTGCTTCTGCTTCTGCTGCTGCTGCTGAAGGTACGTCGGGGTGGAATGCTGAACCAACGTTACTGAGGCCGCTCACCTCGGAGCTCCAATAGTCAAAGCCCTGGCTGCCGAGGCTGGTGCTGAAGACTGATTCATCTGGCCGTGGGATCTCTTCCGACCTCCGGCCCTATCCACAATCCTCTGGGAGGTATACTCATGCCTTCGGGCTGCTCTCAAGACTGCATCAAAAGTCTGATGCTCAAACTGCTCAACTGCCAACAAAATCTCCAGGTGAAGTCCCTGCTGAAATTGCTGGGCTTTATCATACTCGGTTGCCACCAAGGTAGGAGCAAACCGACTGAGTCTGGAAAACTCGATCGCATATCCGTCGACCGTCCTGCCTCCTTGCTTCAGATTAGTGAACCGGGTCTGTAGATCATATCGAGCTACAACATCGAAATACTTGGTCTGGAATCTCTCTCTAAACACCGCCCAAGCAATGGGTACTGCTAATCCAATGGCCTAAGCCGCCCACCAGCTGCGGGCAAGATCTAGCAACTGCAGGCGCACCACGGCTACCTTCTCATTCTCTGGGGTCCTGGCTGCCTCGAGAATCATCTCAGTATCCTGAAGCCAAGCATCTACTGCGATAGCATCTTCACTACCATCAAAGAAGGGAGGGTTCAAGCGCTTGAAGCTGTTGGCCGCGCTGTTACCCGGATGACCGCCCCGGGTCAAAGCATCCGTCACTGCCTGGTACAAGGCATCTCCTCGACGATCTTGAGAAGCTATCAAGGTCCTGACGAGTCCTACCAAGGTGCCATCATCAGGTTCTACTGGTTGAACTGGCTGAACTGGGGGCTCTTCTCCAAAAGGCTCGACTCTGGAGGCTACTCTGGAGTGCTGGGCTTGATCTCCAGGTTGCTGCTGGTCCACGGGAGGTGCTCCGCATTGCTGACCGGCAGGTCCAGGAACGATGCCGCTGAAGAAGACGACATAGGGAACAATAAGGAAGGACCAGGACAGATCAATGAGACAAGCATGTGATCAGGACAAGAATCCAGGGATTCAGAGAATATGAGCAGAGTTCAAGGGCGAATATTGATTGAGACATCTATTCGGTAAACCCTCACATATCTTGATTTACAAGACCTGCATGGGCCACCACTTAAACCATGTCACACCCCAGAACCAGAATACTGGAGAGCGGGGGCAGACATAGCCAGCTACGTATATGAAATGGGATCCATCTCGCTATACGGTCACGACTGTCTAGATATATGAGGGTTTATCTACAAGCCATCAGTCTCTTAAGGTCATGAACAAGCCTATTGTCTCAATCACAAGCAAGTAACTAAAAGTCACAAGATGTATGATCATTAAATATACAATAGTAAGGCGTCCCAAACATTAGATATTCAGCTGATCATGAAGCTAGTCGTTACAAAATGTCAGGACTAACAAGAGTTTAGTCATACATGATCAACCCTAGCATCTGTCAATCATGTTACAGCCCGTAGGCAGACAGTAAATAAGTGCAATCGAGCTAAACAGGTGCTCGTCGGCTAAATGCCTCAAAAGAATATTTTTACAATAGAGTGGGAGAGCCAAAAATAACCCACTCGTTGCCAGGGTTCCGTCTAGTGGCCACCATCTGGCTGGAAAGTCGGTAGATCCTCTGGAGCTGCTCCAAAATCTGGCCATATAAAACCAGCTGGGTCAGACCCCAGAAAGAGCAAGTACCACAAAGGAGGCTTCACTTAGGAACTAAAACCAGCAATCAGCACAAAATATAAATAAAGGTAAGAACTGGAAATAAGAAAATACATCAGGATGATATACGACGAGATAACCATGGAACTATTCCGAGAGCCAGGTTACAACCCGTAAACCAAACAAGGACCGGGGTTGTAACCCTTCGTCTGAACAGATCTTGGAATTCTCACCATTTATCAGTAAAAATAATTACAAGCATTCTGGTCATACAGTAATCTGGGACAAAATCAGGGCAAGACTAGACAGGTTCGACTCCATCCAATCATTTTACGGCCAAACAAGAACTACGGCTTGATACTTTAACTAACTAGGGTTATCACAAGCCTAGTTACTAGCAAGATGTAGTGAGAATCATCCACAGCCACAAGCCCTGCAGTCCATCCAGGTTACCCGGGTTAAAAGATTTAGAGTTGAATTCAGGTGGGTACATCGTCTAGGAAATGCATGTACCCTTAGGTAGCTTGAAGGGTGCAACACATGACAGTGTGCTGGAAATGTGCCCTACTCGACGGCAGGCTACAGATCCTAAGGCGTGCCCAGGTAACGGGATTGCCTGTAGCTGGGAGATCTCTTCATGACTACTGTGTAATTCTAGTTATTAACTTTAGTCCATTTTAGTAGGTACTCTTGACCGTGGTACTCAGGAGTCCCTGTCCTAGACATGATGCAAGATAGGACTGGTTTATTTGTACAAGCATATTCGCCCACGGTGTCCATGTTATTTATACAGGTCATGTCATGTCAGGTAGCCGTCGCAACAGCTGTTCAAGATATATCATGTCAAGTGTACTGGTCAAGAGTGTGCCACGACGGGCCACTATCAGGTCATGTCAGGTTAGTCATGTCAGGAGAGCACCACTACGGGTCACTGTCATGTCAGGCTCAATTATCATATCCAAATATATCAAGTAAATTCGTGATTATCAAGTTCATGACAAAAGGCGTAAGGATATAAAATGGGCATAAAATATCAATAGACAGGGCTATAGGAGAGTCATGCGGTTAAGGCATATGCGGCCAAGAAGTGATCTCATGTGGCTGGGGAGGGGGTCGGGTTCAATCGACTCAGGGTCCAAGCTCAGGCGGCTCACGGGGAACGGGTGCGCATACGGCTGAAGGGGCAGGAACCTATGCGGCTGGGAGTGGGACTAGCTCCCATACGGCAAGCGGAAAGGGATGTTTCATGCGGCTAGGATGAATTGGACTCATGCGTCCGAAAGGGCAAGACACATGCGGTCAGCGGAAAGGGTATTCATGCGACTGGCGGAGATGGGTGTTTGCCATTGATTGTAAAAGTACAGAACAGTTTTATGGGAGGACTGAACTTAGACTCACAATACAAACTCGCTTGTACAAAGAAAGCCTAGTGACAAAAACCTAGGTACAGCAGTCTAAGTACAATTGTTTATTTTAGATTCTGGGGGTGACGATAGAGGCTTGGGAAGGCGACGGCAGCCCTGCCTTACTCCTTGGACGATCGATATGCAATCTTGGCTCGGAGAAGATCTGCTTGGCGTGGACGAAGGAATGCCCTTCTTGCTCTCCTCGTGTTGCTCTCCTGGCTTCTCTCTCTCTGTGGTTATCGAAAAGAGGGGAACTCTCTCTGTATATATGTCTTTTTTTTTATTCTCTAGTTGCCCGGGGTTTTTATAAGGGAATGATGCTGGCTATTTATAGGAGTAGGGTATGATCATTAGGGTTTGCTAATGATCATTTATTTGGAATGTCGGCGCTCCTTCAATCTATCTGAACCCTTGATCCTGATTACAATAAATCTAGGCCATTAATGCGGATAGCACCGTATCTTGTGAGCAATTAATGCTAATTGCTTTAAATCTTCATGATTGATTATGCCAATGTCTGATTGCTCGCCACGTATCCCATTAGCTTGATAATAAATGATATGCCCTGATCTTAGTAATTATGACGATGATGTCAAATATTCTTGTTGGGATTCGGTTAAATCCTTGATTGATCCGATGCCACGTGTTTTGATTATGGGTCCTGCCAGAGCCGTATAGGATGGGCAACACTTGAACCGCAGGGAGATACTCTTCGTGAGCTGCATAGGACAATGCTTCATCGAGCCGCAGGGAACGAACTCTCAATGAGCCGCATATACATAGTCTTTGCGAGCCGCATGAGCTAGCATTGTATTGAGCCGCAGGGACTGAGCTCTCAGTTGGCCGCATATGGCTGATTTCTGCTAGTCATATAGAGTGACTTCTCAGTGAGCCGCATGGAGCTGTTTCTCTATTTAAGCCGCATGAGATGTTGCCACGTGGCAACCTAGGATTTCTGACGGATCGGGTCAGAGATCTTCTTCTTTTTTCGAAGAGTCTGTCATTATGGCAGAGCCATTATGACACTTTATGCCAGAGCCGCCACAGTCGTCAAATCGTATCAGAGCATTAGATGAGGGCACTATTCAAAGGGCCAGCTGTAGGAAAGGATCACAAGGGGACACGTGGCATCAACCGAGCCGTATATTCCTGCTGAACCGCATACACTCTCGAGCCGTGAGACTGAGAGTCTTCTTTTGAACCGTGTAAGACAGCTCCCATATGATCCGTATGGGCTTCGTATCCGGAGCCGCATGGACCATTATTCTGATATTTTCCATGCTTCTACAGGACCCCCTTTAAAGTTTTCAATTTACAAAATTGAAACACTTTGAATAAGAAGCATGGTCCCGTTTATGTCGCATAAGTGTCCCAGCCGCATAGATTCATCTGTCCGCATAGGCTCTTTGCCACGTGTTCTGACCCCGTGTGCAAATTTTCATTAAGTGCTCTTGATTTGTTTTTGATTTAACGCCGTCTTTTGGGGGAGGATCCCTGTGCTTTTATTCTTTTTGATGGTCCAGTTTGCCTTGATAGCCGAAGGGTCGATCACGTCATACGAGGCGTCGGTCTGTAGTCTTTCTTTCTCTGTCTATAAATAGGCGGGTATTTGGTCAGACTTTAGACTTCTCTTGACTGGAAATTCCTGTCTTATTTTCTTTCTCCAACTGACAAACAGCAATGGCGCCTAGGGTTTCCAAGGCTGTGAAGAAGGCTGCGGCAAAGAGAAAGAAATCAGCTTCGTCGTCGACCGTCGCCCCCCCCCCGTCCGTCTCGATGTTCACATTGCCATCGAAGGTAATACCTTGTGATCCACATATACGTCCTCTGATCGAGCCGCATGGGGTATACCCCATGTCTGAGCCGCATACGAGTTACGTAGTCCGCATACACGTCCTACGCATAGGGTATGTTCCATGTCGGAGCCGTCTGCGAGTTGTCTTTAAACGAGCCGCATGACTATTTTATAAATATCTTTTTATTTTATCTTTTCGTCTTTGGTTCTTACAGTATCTCCACTGAACGCTGAGGTTTCAGTCACAGAGGAACCGCCACCTCCTGTCATTGACCAGGGATCTCCCTTTGTTAAGGAAGAAACAAAGAAGAAAGACTCGTCGTCTGCACAGGATGGTCTTTCTCCGAGTGTCGAAACGGCTGGGGGTGTTAGCTCGGGGAATTCTGATACTCCTATTCCGGACGAGGATCTCCTTCAACTGCATCCTTCATATGTAAGGTGGTTGAGGGAGTGGTATGTACGCTTCTGTAACTAGGTTTTAGGAATTCCTCGCGGATGTCTATCTTCTGCCCGCATGTTTCTGTCTGTTTTAACTGTAGTTTGTGCCTTTCCTTTCCGTCTGAATGAAATAGTGAAGGGCTCCTTCGGTTTGGTTTGTTAATCGTTTGAATGTGGCCGAACATTTCAATGAATGGAATGTATTTGCTTCCCTCTTTTCTCGTAATGGTCATCTTTAATGGAATATTCTGTGTGAACTTTGTATCCTTAATGTCCTCAATTATGGATGTGGACGATAGTTTAGAATATGACCGGCATACGTATTCTAAAAGAGTGGGGTTATGTTAAGTCTGGGGATTTTATTTCCTCAGTGGAATCTTTGCTCATCTCGGAGATGTGACATCGTTGACTCCAGCAGCAGTGTGTCGAACTAATCGATAGTTCGAGCGGTTGACTGCCCTGCTGAAGGACCATCCCCTGACGTTGTGTACCTCTGAACCATAGTTGTTTCTTTGTCTTGTCTTGCTTGCTTGTCCTTTTTATTTCTATTTTGTAATAGTGATATGATCTCGAAGGATGTAGAACTTTCGAAAATAGACATGTTTCATCTCATCTTTTCTTTCTCGTATTGATGTTCATGGAACAGGACTTGCTGGAGGATTATTTGTGGACCTGTTACCCTAGGTGTACCTTGGTTTTAGGTACGGATAACAAGTTTAGATGTTTGGAGCAGCCATGGCAAAGTGGTCATGGGTGTTCTTGGTGTTGGAGGAAGGAATGCCGTAGAGCAGCTGGGCTCCCGGGGCATGGTAAGATGGTGGATTTATGCTAAGAAGCTTCGCAGGGGATATTTGTGGACCCATTATCCTTGGCGTACCCTGGTCCAGGATACGGATAATGGGATGAAAGAAAACCAATCACATTTGCTCAGAGGTTATGATGACATGGCAAACGTGAAGGTTTTACCATGAAATCTTCCTGCTCAGAGGTAATGAGAAAATGGCAGGGGAGACTTCACGGAAGCTATTTGTAGCAGATATTTATGGTCAACAGAGGACATTTGTGGTCAACAGAGGACATTTGTGGACCTATTATCCTTGTCGTACTCCGGTTGTGGGTACAGATAATAGGTCGAAAGAGGACCGGCATACTTGCTCAGAGGTAATGTGGACATGGCAAATATGACAATTTCTTCGACGGAGCCTTCCCATTCAGAGGTAATGAGGACATGACAGGAGTGGGCTCAATAAAGAGTGGGTACATAGAACGACTCAGAGGTAGGAGAACGTGGAAGTTCTATGCGAGGGGGCGGTTTGTTTTTGGTGGAAGTGACGACGACTCAGAGGTAATGAGGACATGGTCATTTCGGAAATTTTTGGATTGACTACCCTTTTTGTGTACTGGGAGTGCGGGTAGTGGATCATGAGGGAGGATCTCTTCCAGGAAGAAAGTTCAGAGGTACAATCATACGTAACTTACTATCTGAAGGAGTGACCGGGATGTAAGTTCAGAGGCACCAACCGGTACATAACTTGGTAATTTAGAATATTGAGGGAGTGAGAGTTCAGCGGCACCAGCGGGTGTATGGCTCGATAATCTGAAATATTGTGGGTTCAGTGGTACTAAAGGGTACATGACTCGATGATTTAAAATAGGGTGGATGAGAGTTCAGTGGTACTAAAAGGGTACATGACTCGGTGATCTGGAAAATGATGTTTAAATATAGTATTTCTTCAGGAACCTGCCGTTGACGGGCAACATGAGCAAGTCTCCGTTCTGCTTGGCGAGGCGGTAGGCACCGTTGGAGAACACGGCCTCGATGACAAATGGACCTTCCCATTTTGGCTGGAACTTGCCGGCGGTCGTGTGAGTCATGACCGTTGGCCTCCGGACTGCCAGCACAAGATCGCCCACTTGGAATGTTCTGATTTTAACCTTCTTGTTGAAGGCTCCTGAGATGCGTGCTTGGTATAGCTCGATCCTTTGCTGAGCTAAGAGGCATTTTTCATCTAAGGCCTCCAACTTTTGCAGTCGACGTCAGTAGTTATCATCCGTTGTCAATTGATAGGTGAGGGCGACGCGGAGTGAGGGGATTTGAGTCTCCAATGGGAGGACCGCCTCACTCCCGTACACTAGGGAGAATGGTCTATTCCCGGTGGCTGTTCGAACTGTGGTGCGATATGCCCATAAGCATTCGCCGAGTTTTTCGTTCCAGTCATGTTTGTTGGAGGAGACAAACTTCTTGAGGAGTTTGATGATCATTTTGTTGAATGCCTCTGCTAATTCATTTGCTGTCGGGTTGTACGATGTCGAAGCGACATTCTGAATGCGGTGCTTATCGCAGAACCGATAGAATGCGTGGCTTGCAAACTGCGGACCATTGTCATGGATGATCCTTCGGGGTAATCCGAAGCGGTAGATGACGTGCTGCTTAAGGAAGCTGATCACGTTTGGAGTCTTAACTTCTGCGAGTGGGACAGCTTCCGCCCATTTGGAGAAGTAATCAGTGATAGCAAGTATGAAGCGATGTCCTCGGGAGGAAGGTGGGGTTATTGGGCCAATGATATCCATTCCCCATGCTTCGAATGGCCAGGATGCTACTGTCGGATGTAGAAACTCCGATGGTTGGTGAATGAAGTCTGCGTGGACTTGGCAAGCTTTGCATTTTTTGGCATAGTCTATCGCATCTACCACCATCGTGGGCCAGTAGTAGCCCATTCGGCGAAGGCGATCTTGTAGTTTTGGGCCGGGCTGATAGGCCCCACAGACACCGTCATGAGCTTCTCACACGGCTTCTTTGGCTTCTACGTTCGACAGGCACCGGAGTAATAATCCGTCATAGGAGCGGCGATACAGCCTCTTCGTCTCCGTATCGTAGAAGAACCTGAGAGAACGTCGTCTGATAGAAGTAGCTTCCTTTGGGTTCTCAGGGAGGATGTCGTAGACGACGAAGTCGATGAATGGTTGTCTCCAGTCTGGGGCATCATCAATTGTCTGGACGGAATAACTTGCCACGAATTGCACATTGTTCTTGGGACAGACCAGTTCGTGGCCTATCACATCCACTGATTGGCGATCATAGTTTGGAACTGCTAGGGAAGCGGCAAGACCAGCTAGGGAATCAGCTTCGATGTTTCAGAGTCTGGGGATATATTCGATGAAGAACCCCTCGAATGACGAGATGATGTCAATTGCTATTTGGTGATAAGGGATCATGTCTTCGTGGCGGACTTCGTACGAGCCCCGGATCTGATTGACGATTAGTTGGGAATCGCCGTATGCTTCAAGGTATTCTACCCCCAGTTCTCTTGCGAGTTGGAGGCCAATGACCAGAGCGTTATACTCGGCCACATTGTTGGAGCAGGGTTCTGTGAGGGAGTAGGCGCGATTGATCACCAGCCCAGTAGGAGAAATCAATACCACTCCAACCCCAACGACAATGTTTCCCTTGGGTCCGGTCCTTGAAGCGCCATCGAAGAACATCCGCCATATGTTATCGTGGGTGGCTGTATTCGAATCGGCGACCTCATCTGGGATCTTTTCATATATTCTGGATGACTCCGATCCTGGGTGGGCTGCCAAGAAGTCTGCCAGGGCTTGACCCTTGACAGCCTTCTGCGGGACGAAGATCATATGATAGAGGGACAACAATATTGCCCATGTAGCGAGGCGAGAACTGAGTGCCCCTGGTTTAGTCTTGAGGACTCGGAGAGGGTTGACTCGTAAGATCACATGTATGGTTTGCCCTGTGACGTAGTGCCGCGTCTTTTGAATGGCGAACACCAGGGCGAGGCATTCCTTCTCCACAGCGGTGTATCGGTGTTCCGGACCAATCATCATTCGGCTGAGGTAATATATGGCCTGTTCGTGGCCTGCGTCGTTGTTTTGTGCCAGCAGGGCACCAAGGGAGTGTTCCATCGCTCGTACGTAGCAGGAATGGTTTTCCAGGGACCGGGGCCACCAAAACTGGAGGATTTGATAAGTATTCCTTGATGCTGTCGAAAGCACGCTGGCATTCCTCGTCCCATACGAATGAGACTCCTTTCTTCATGAGGTATGTGAATGGTCGGCAGCGCCCGGAGAGGTTAGAAATGAACCTCCTGATGTAAGCTTGCCTTCCTTGGAGGCCTCTAAGTTCGCAGAGATTTTTCGGAGGAGCCATTTCCATGATCGCCTTTTTTTCTCGGGGTCTACATGGATACCCTGCACAGTGATGATGAAGCCCAAGAACTTCCCGCTGGATACGCCCAAGAACGATTTCGTAGGGTTCATCTTCAGATTGTGGGCTCACATCAAGTCGAATACCGTCCTCAGGTCCTGAAGATGGTCTTCCTTACGGCGACTCTTGACGGCGATGTCGTCGACATAGCATTCCACCGTCTTGCACAAATATTCTCTAAAAATGATACTCATGGCTCGCTGATATGTAGCGCCTGCATTCTTTAGACCGAATGGCATGACTGTGTAGCAGTACGTGCCAATCGGTATTCGGAATGATGTGTGCTTTTCGTCATCGGGAGACATCTTGATTTGATTGTACCCCGAGAACCCATCCATGAATGACATACGTTCAAAGCAGCATGTGTTATCGATCATGATGTCTGTGATGGGGAGAGGGAATTCATCTTTGGGGCACGCCTCATTCAGGTTGCGGAAGTCGATGCAGATTCGAATCTTCCCATTCTTCTTGAGGACGGGTACTATGTTGGCAACCCAGTCTGGATGTTGCTCTTCACGAATGAAGCCGCTGGCTATCAGTTTGTTGACCTCGGCTTCGATCGCATCCATGATGCCCGGGCGGAAGCGTCGCTGTTGCTGCTTGACTGGCTTTGCATCCGGCCGTATATTGAGTTTGTGGAGAGCGATGTCAGGATTTAACCCCGGCATGTCTTCATAGCTCCAGGCGAACACATCAATATACTCTCTGACAAGTTCTAGCAGTGACTCCCGTTCTTCGTCAGTCAGGCTCTTACTGATAAAAATCAGTTTTGGAAAAGATTTGCTGCCGAGATCTACCTGTACGACCTCATCTTCAGTAGGAGGTTCTCTCAGTTCGAACCGCTTTTCCTATTGTGTGTCCAATTGTTGGGCCCATAGCTCAAGCTCGAGGATTTCGGGGATGCCTTCGTCTTCCTCGTAAGCGTCGGTGAATGCCATGTTGACTGACATGACTTGTCTGAATACATCTTCGATGCTGGTATTCGAGTCGAAAGTTGGTGATCCGGTTGAATGTGACTGCCAGTCACATTCTTTATCTGAGCTCTCAGGGGTCATAGTAGGCGTTACATACCCTAAACCGCATCGAGTTTTGTTATAGTAGTTCTGTGGTTTGCCCGTCGGGGCTGGTGACTTCAAACGTAATCGTCGCCCAGTGTCGTAGTTCAATCCTGGCGTCGTCTCTAGATCATACCCCTGTTTCTGCATGAGATATTTGGATTGAGGGCTATAGAGATACAGAGGTAGTCTTCCAGCATCTGACCCGAGGTCAACTTCTTCCATGGCGAGGGGATGCGGGTTGTTTGTCCGGCCGAAGATGATTGGGTGGTCCCCTCCTTCGATTATTCGGTAAGCGTCTTCTACTGGAGTAAGTTGGATAGCGGTGTACACATTTGTCACCTGTGTGTGTAGGTGAGTGCCTATACCGTGTTCCATAGCATACATTGTACATAGCTTATTGAGCTCGGTATAGTTCAAAGATAACCCTTTATTGATGAAGTAAGGTATCTTTTCTAGCAGGATTACATCATCTGCAGAGGGAACATCAGTGTGGGCAGCCACATACTTGGCTAGCTCTGGTTCTTCTTCGGCTACCCCCTGTGTGAATGAAGATTGAGAGGGCGTCCTAGTCAGCTTGATCTTCAGAGGTTCAACTGACGGAGCGGAGCATGGAGTTGTCGGTAGACTAGCAACCCCCAGTCTGGCACTCGATGTGGAGCGAGGGGTGGCTGGTTCGCTAGAAGAGTCAGACCTTGTATCGGGATGATGACCTTTCTTGGGAAGGCGTATTGTCAGTGGCCTATCGGAGGGATTGAGTTTCTCCGCTTGGGGTTGAACCACTCTTGGCAGTCTGATGGTAAGTGGCCCCGTTGTGGGTCTCGGCACCTGACCGGACCTTGGCAGCCGGATTCTAAACTGCTCTTCCTGTGCCGAGAGGCTGATTGCGTCCTTACGTAGAGTGGCCGTGAGGGGTGCGAAATTGCCTGGTTTGCGAGCCTGGAGGTGGATCGTCAGAGGTTCTTCTGATCCTGTGGCCGTCTGGGTATGAGCTTGCACATCTTCTTCGACCAGGTGCTTCTTCGATTTTTCGTACAGACAGGAGTCTGAGTAATAAGATTCGACCCCCTTAAAGGGATCGATATCAGCAAATTCCGTCCTCACGAAGCCATGCTTATCGACATATTTGAAATATTGGTACAGCGTAGAAGGCACGATCATGTAATCGTGTATCCAAGGCCGCCCCAAAAGGATGTTGTAAGAAGTGTCAGTATCTATGACGTAGCAGGTGACTTCTGATTGGAGATCGCCAATCTGGCATTTCAGATGGATCTTCCCGATTGGGTAGCTTCTGCCCGAATTGAAACCGCTAATGGCGGTGCTTGTAGGCGTCAGACGATGCATTGGAATGCGAAGATGATGTAGCAGACCCTTTGGAATGATGCTTATGGAAGACCCAGGATCAATATGCATTCGGTCCACCTTTACGTCGCCAATGTATCCAGTGTAGTATAACGGGCAATCGTGCAGGTTAGTTTTGATGAGCATATCCTGCGAAGAGAAGACGATATTGGGCATCGCTCCCGTACACACACTATCTTGGAGATTTGGAGGTTGGTTATCTCCCGTGAGGTTGACCTGAGCCAAGTACGCGTCGGCGTTTTGGAGTGCATCACTCAAAGCTGTGCGGAGATCCTTTGAGAGCCTTAGGAGTTCGTATAAGGACAATTTGGCCGGTGTATTTGTTTGCCATTAAAATTGTTTTGATTGAAATTTTAATACAAACAGAACAGTGATACAATATAGGACTTAGATGTAGTCATAGGAGTACACTTTTGTTTAAGCTGGGTCCGTAGTGCCAATGGAGCGAGTGGTAATGCGTTGACTCCGTTGACCGGCTGACGACGGTTATCGGTTCTCTGAAGGTGTTGATTGCTCTGGGTGCTGGAGCTTACTGAGAGGAGGAAGACGTTGAGTGTCTAGAACTGCCTCTCCGATGATTCTCTGTTGTGGATTCTCTCTGTGTTGTGAGTCCCTTCTGTGTGAAGGAGATGATCCTTCTATTTATAGTTTTGCAGGCTGGCTGCTCATGCGCGCATGCAGGATGCACCGGTGTGGGGACGCCACGTGGAGATTGCTGATGGAGGTGCACGAATGCTGCGCCCTGATCGAGGGGGAGAACTCTTCATACTGCTGTTGTGAGCCGGCACGTAGCAGAGAGAAGATCTTTCCGTTGCTGAAATTTTGGACGAGTTGAGTCAAAAGACACGTGTCGTCGACTCATGGTTCGAAGATCTAGGATTTGGTGGAGAGGAGTGATCTGGTGAGCTGCGCCTTGGAATGGGCGCAGGAGGAGGCTGCGGCTCATAACCTTTAGGAGTTACAAACCATTTGGGGCACATGACTTTTGAGGCGCATGCAGGCGACTTTCCTTCTGTCTTTCGGGATCAGAGAGCAGCCTGGGGCGCATGGCTTTTGAGGCGCATGCTGATTTGGACGCATGGCCGTAGAGGCACATGCGGTTGGTTGAGTGGCCACGTGGCAGTAGCCGTCGAAATAAAGTCATGATGATGCTGACGTTGTCGACGCTTCGTTTTCTGAAAAAGCTGTCAACTGTTCAGACTTTGGGAGGCGTGCTGCCAACTCTGTCAGTTCAGCATTTAATGTTGGTGACGTTCGATGGACAGCTGAGTGGGCGCGTCGGTTGGCGTTCCACTCGGTATGGAGATGTGTGGGGGCGCACCCTGTGTAATGCGCCGAGTACTGTAGGGCGCGTCTGTGTGATGCACCTGATGCCGAAGGGCGCGTCCGTGTGATGCGCTGTCTGGCTGGCGCATCGGACATGTCTTTTAATGATACGGCTGTCTCGCTCTTCGAGTGCTATAAATAGCCGTTTGGCTGAATTCGAGGCGTCCGGTTCATCCATTTAATGTAAATTCATTGCACGAAATTCGGAGGGCCATCCACTTGGCGCGTGGGTTTGATCTGCCCGGCCTATAAATAGTGGCATGGAGAGAAGATTTGCTTCTCATTCCCTCACGTACTTCCAATATGAACTTGAACATGCGGGTGCATTCTATTGACGAAGTGCTGCCGAGGGTGAAGATGAGACGCTGTACTGTCTTCGATGCACTTGAAGGTGACTGTTACATCCAAAAGACGGAGTCGAGGGCTTCCGAGGCAGGCGGAAGGTGCCTGTTGCATCCAAAGATAGGGATGCTCGGGCCTTGTCTCCGTTATTCCGGAAGAGCCGTAGATCGGAATGGCGGTGCTAGGCTCTATCTTCCTTCAAAGTGGGGTTTGCCCACTTTGGTTGTGTTGAAAGCTGCTCCTTTAGCCGCGGTTTCGATCACGGTCTTCCTTCGCCTTTGGAGGCTCTTTCGAAGCCTCCCCTGGCCACAGCATTTGCGGTGCTCTTCTCTTCCTTGGTTCCAGCCAGAGGGTTAAATGCTTTGCTTGACGAAACACTTATCAGGTGAGCCTGGCTGGAAGAGCGGCACATAACTGGGCTGCTGAAGGGATGCACATAACTGAGCTGGATGCACATGACTGAGCTGCTGAAGATATGGTGGGATGCGCCTGGTTGGAGGCGCATGATGTCTGCTGCGCCTGACTGATGGCGCATGGTGGCTGCTGCGCTTATCTGGAGGCGCGTGGTAGCCGCTGGCTGTAGACTTAGGATCTTTCCTTTGTAGAAATTCTCCTTTGTACAACCTTTTCTTAGACATGTAATAGACTTCTGTATATCAAAAAAAGTCTTCTTTCGAATGTCTATCTTTATTGATCTTACTGTGAAGTTCTTCGTCTGAGTTCTAGCGCATGTAGTGTCTGGCGCATGGGCTTTCTGGTTGTGAAATTCCATGCTTCTACAAGACCCCCTTCAAAGTTTTCAAAACTTTTGAATAAGTTTTGGAATACTTTGAATAAGAAGCATGGAGGTCAGGGCGCATGATTTCTGGGCGCATGCCTGTTCGGGCGCATGCTCTTCTCAGTTAATGATGATGGTGCCTCGGTAACCGAAAAGATTAATGATGGTCTTTTGGTTTTATTTGCTGCTATCCTTGCACAGAACCCGAGGCGACGGCTGAGATCACGCGTCATCTATTCACGCGTGCGACCAAGCCCTATAAATAGGTAAGAGTTGGAGAGAGAAAGGGTTCTTCTTCTCTGTGCCTCTGCTTCTTTAGAGTTTCTTCTTCAAAACCCTAACTTCTCCTTCCTCGAGAGAATGGCTCCCAAGATTCCTCGCGGTGCTGCCGGCAAGGGGAAGGAGAAAGCGAAGGAGTCCGCGGAAGTTGCGGCGGCTGTCGTTCCCCGTCGGCCTGTCGAAGTTCGGCCGAAGGTGGTTGGTAAGTCTCATTGTCCGTACGCCAACGCACATAGGCCTTGAGTCTTTAATGATGTGCCGCGGTCTTTGCCCGCCGACGCGCATGGGTTTAAACCCTGGTGATGCGCCGAGGCTATAATGCTGACGCGCATGGGTTCAAACCCTGATGATGCGCCGAGGCCATGCGCATGGGTTCAATCCCTGATGATGCGCCGCAGTTTTCTCCTTTAGACACATTGTGTGTTCTCTTCTGACTTTTTCTGATCTTTTGCTAGTGTCGATGGCAATCCCGCTTTTTGAGTGAAGTTTTCTTGGAGGCTGCCTTCAACCAAATAGAAGTAGAGCATAACGAGGAAGTGATAAACCCTGCTCAAGATGCTCTTATGCTGGATCAGCCTCCTGAGAGAATGACCCTAATCCGTGAACAGCAGTATTGGTTCCTCAAACGGATGATGGAGCGTGGAGTCATTAAATCTTCCACATCTGATAAAGTGACCTTCCTGAAGCCTGAGTTCCTGTTTGGAGACCCCGCGTGCCGAACTGCCGTTTCAATATTTGATAGGATGGCTGATTCTGCATCATCCCAGTGTGATGAGCCCAGGCTCGGAAGGAGATTATAAGGCTGGAGATGCATTCCTTCGTCGTTTCCATCGGAGGAGCTGGTCGCATACTGGTGTCCCGGTTTGTAGAAAGGTTTTATCCCGTCTTCAGGGTTGGGAGATCACCAAAGTTGGTCCCATCTATTTGGGTTTTGAGGCCAACGAGGATTTAAGGGACCTGGGCGAAGGTACCACCACTCTGCCTCAATGGGGATTCCGCTGGTTGCAAAGTATCCGGCCGTCCCATCTGGTGTACCGGAACAGGAATTAGTGCTACCTGGAACCGTACTTGCCGAGCCGCTTTGTGCGGCAATTTGGTTATGCTCAGATAATGTTGGATAACCCCAGTATTACCCTGGGGTATGTTGGAAGTTTGTTGGATGGTGCACGAGCTTGGCATTACTATAATGCCGGATGTACCGGAGCTCGTTTTACGTTGCCCGTCTCCGATCCGCGGCCGCCCATTCTTTACTCGGCCGCCAAATTTTACTGTGTTATGGCTGCCCCGCCCTCCGGATATGACAGGGAGACCAGCCTTATCGCAGGCACCCAGTTAGCAGCGACTGGGGATACGCCAGTGAAGGCCCGACCGCATCGTCCGTCAGGGGTGGGTCAACGGAGTGCCCCCTCCACATCACAAGCAGAAACCTCGGGCGATCGATCGAAACGATGTGCAGATACAGGGGCTGAATCTCTTGTGTCGAAGAAGCAGAAGAAGGCATCGTTACCGACGGTGTCATCGGATTCGGCATCCGAAGAGGTAAGGACATCCTACTAAATCTGATTTTGGTTCTGCCACTTACGAGGCCCCATCTTCTTTTGTAGGAGCCGCTAAAAAGAAAACCTCGTACCCCAAAGTCGGGTGGGAGTAGGCGAGAAGAGATGGCGAGCTCGTCTGGAGTGCGTATCCCGCCGACAATGATGTCTCTCATGGAGGAAGATCCGGAGGATACTGTCATCGTGGAGGTTCCGGTATCCCCGGGTTATGTCAGGAGGGAACCTGAGGGTGCAGCAGCTTCCGAGGTGACGAAGGCCACAGCGGAGGCTTCACATATCGAAGGTTTAGCAAGTGCGCAGCTTCCTGGTGATGAAGAGGAATGGAGTTCATCATCTTCCGATGACATCGCTCCGGAGCTGCAGAAGTCTGTTGCGGGGGCAGCAGAAGCAGTGAGGATAGAGGAGAGGGTTGATTCCTCTCCTTGTCATGATGAAGGGAGGTCGGCTGAATCATTGCCAAATCCTTCCTTGGCTTCAACCATGGACATAGAGATGGCTACCGATCAGGCGATAGCGACAGATTTTATCCCTGTAGAGGGACTTGAGAAGAATGAGACCCTTCTGCCGGTCTTGTTTTCTGGGGCTGGCCAGGAGATAAATGTTGATCTCCCCATTTTGCCGGGGGAGGTAGCTGATGCTGATAGAACGTCTGGGGTAGAAGAGGTGGCCGTTGACGTCGGTGATTTCTCCGGGCTTGAGAAGGGTAAGGGTGTGGAACCCTCTGTTGCTCCTTCCACTTGGGGTACTATCACGACGCATGTGCCGGCTCCTTCTGTTCCTTCGGCTCCTCGGGCTAGCAGTTCGGCCCCTGTTGATGAAGAGCCTATTGCTGCCGAGGTTCAAACCTCTCAGATCGAGGTTGGCGGATCTTCCTCCGGTCCGCAAACTGTAGTAGCTCTCCCAACTCCTGCTATGACGCCGCAGGTGCTGGCGGATGCCGACGAGTATGTGAAGTTCCTCGTCGAGGGAGTGTACAAAATGCTGGAGAAAGGTGTATCTGCAGTGATGGATGCCAAGGGGAGCTTTGCGACAGCAAAAGCTTTGGCAATGCCTTGTATCGAGCTGATCCGCGTTCACCAAGGCCATGACCATATGGCCGAAATTCTGGAGGTTTCGGTGATTGAGCTGGACGAGCGGCTCGCAGAACTGCAGCGCATCCAACGAAATGACCTCTCTGTCCTGATAGATGCAGAGATAGGGGAGTTGATTGCTGAAATCGAGGCTTCCCATCGAGCCGATGTGAGCAGTTGGGAGCGTGAAGTGGCTGGGACTGAGGCTGCGGCAGAGCAATTGTCTCAATCTATGAAGAAGACGACGGAGAAGCGGGCTGCGGTGGACGCTAACATCGCAGAGGTTGATGCTCAGATGCACCGTCTTGAAGACCAGCGGGCCCAACTTCAACTAGAAGCTGATCGTGTCCTGGCTGAACACGTAGCATTCAAGCAGGAGGAAGCGACTCTTACTCAGCGGACCCTTGCTTTGGCTCAGCAGCGACGACAGCTTGATGAGAAGTATAAGAGTAAAACTTCCGCTGAGGCTGTCGGATTAATGCGTCAAGAAGCCGAGCTCCGAGTCCAGGCGACTGTGGAAACTCGCACTGCCGACCTGAGACGTCGAGTCAGAGAGCTCTCATCCCACCCTGGAGAGGATCGGGGACTGTAGTTTCTCTTCTTTTTATGTGTTTTTGTAACTCTTGCTGGGGAAATAGCGTATTTCTGTACTCCCTTTTTTGAAAAATAAAGAAATACACTATCTCTTTTTTTTGTGATGTGTTCATTTTTGATCTCATGAACTTGATGATTTATGTGGACCTATTATCTTTTGCGCACCTTGGTTTTTAGGTACAGATAATAAGTTTGAAGGAACCAACATGTTTGCTCAGAGGTAATATGGACATGGCAATCATTAGGTTCAAATGATAGAATCTTCCTACTCAGAGGTATTTATGGACGTGGTAGGAATGATCCTGGGGGATACGCTGAACAACTCAGAGGTAATGTGGACGTGGAAGTTCTGCGATCAATGTACGACAACACAGGAGTTGTTTGTACGGGATGTTTACTCAGAGGTAATGTGGACGTGGTAAACATGAAGGATAGCGTAAGCTCACGAAATGTAAGGTTCCGCTTTGTAGGATGTAGAGAGACAACTCAGAGGTAATGTGGACGTAGTTATCTTTCTACGGAAGGATGCCACGGAACAGCTGGGTTCCGGAAGCGTTTGATTTTGTGAAAAGAGGTTGTTTGGAGAAATATATGTCTTGGAGGATGTCAAGAATAGTACTTCTTTAGGAACTTGCCGTTGATGGGCATCATGAACAAGTCCCCATTGGGTTTGGCGAGGCGGTAAGTACCGTTTGAGTTTACCGTCTCAATGATGAAGGGTCCTTCCCATTTGGGCTCGAACTTCCCTGGTGTCTTGTGAGTTAACACCATTGGCCTTCTGACTGCTAAAACCAGGTCGCCAACTTGGAAAATTCTTTGCTTGACCTTCTTGTTGAAAGCCTGTGATATACGGGCTTGGTAAAGTTCGATGCGTTGTTGAGCTAGGAGACGCTTTTCGTCAAGTGCCTCCAGTTCCCGCAGACGACGACGTTGATTGTCTTCTTCTGTGAGTTTGTTTGTGATCGCTACTCGGAGTGAGGGGATCTGGATCTTGAGAGGCAGTACCGCTTCGCTCCCGTAGACCAGGAAGAATGGTGTGTTGCCTGTTGGGGTCCGTACCGTTGTGCAGTAGGCCCAAAGACATTCGCCGAGCTTTTCGTCCCAGTCGCGTTTGTTGGATGACACGACCTTTTTGAGCAGCCTGACGATAGTTTTGTTGAACGCCTCGGCCAATCCGTTTGCTGCCGGATTGTAGGCGGTTGAGGCCACGTTTTGAATGCGATTCTTGTCACAGAACCTGCTGAAAATGTGGCTGATGAACTGGGGACCATTGTCATGAATGATTCGTCTGGGTACTCCGAAACAGTAAATGACATGGTGTTTGATAAAGCTGACCACCCTGGAGCTTTTTACTTCCGCTAGTGGGACTGCTTCCGCCTATTTGGAGATGTAATCGGTGATGGCCAGGATGAAACGATGTCCTCTTGATGAAGGAGGGGTGATTGGTCCTACAATGTCCATGCCCCAGGCTTCGAATGGCCAGGAGGCGACTGTAGGATGTAGAGGTTCAGACGGTGTATGTATGAAGTCTGCATGAAGTTGGCATGCATGGCACTTCTTAGCATATTCCACTGCGTCGGCGGCCATGGTTGGCCAGTAGTAGCCCATACGTCGCAGTCGATCTTGCAACTTAGGACCTGGTTGGTGAGCTCCATAAGTTCCGTCATGAGCTTCTCGAAGAGCTTCGGCCGCTTCTTCGTTAGACAGGCATCGAAGGAGAAGCCCGTCGAAGGAGCGTCGGTACAGCGTTTTAGTGGCTGTATCGTAGTAGAATCGAAGAGAGCGTCTCCTGACTGAGACGGCTTCCTTCGGGTCTTCCGGAACGATTCCGTAGACGGCGAAGTCGATGAACGGGAATCTCCAGTCTCGAACATTAACATCGGTGTTTGTCGGCACGGCGTGAGCCATTTGCAAACATAGGTTGTTTCTGGGACAAATCAAGTCTCGGCCAGTTACCGTGACATAGTGTTGAGTCCCAAGGGGCGCGGCCAATGAGGCTGCGAGGCCAGCCAGAGCGTCAGCCTCCAAGTTTTGTAGACGGGGTATATGTTCGATGAAGAACCCAGTGAAGGTTGAAATGATGTTCAATGCAACTTCATGGTAAGGGATCAAATCTTCATGGCGAACCTCGTATTGCCCCCGAATCTGGTTTACGACGAGTTTCGAGTCGCCGTAGGCTTCCAGATGATCCACCCCCAGCTGTTGTGCTAGCTGGAGTCCCATGACGAGTGCGTTGTACTCAGCAACATTGTTGGAGCACGGCTTCGAAAGAGAGTATGCGCGCTGGATGACCAGCTGATCGGGGGAGACCAAGACTACCCCCACTCCTGCGATGATTTGGCCGTTGGGGCCCGTTCTTGAAGCGCCATCGAAGAACATCCGCCAAACGGGGCTTCCTTCAGTGACGTTTGATTCTTGGACTTCATCCGGGATGTCTTCATAGAGTTTTAAAGATTCTGGGATGGGGTGTGCAGCTAAAAAGTCAGCCAGAGCCTGACCCTTGACCGCCTTCTGCGGGACAAACACCATGTTGTATGGCGTTAGTAGGATCGCCCATGTAGCCAGCCGGGATTTTAATGACCCTGGCTTCGTCATGAGAACTCTGAGTGGATTGACTCGGGAGATGACGTGAATTGTCTGGCCCGAGACGTAATGACGAGTCTTCTGAATGGCAAACACCAAAGCTAAGCACTCCTTTTCAACGGGGTTGTACCGGTGTTCGGCCCCGATGAGTGTTCGACTGAGGTAGTAGATTGCTTGCTCGTAGCCTGCATCGCTGTTTTGAGCCAGTAAAGCACCGAGGGAATGATCCATGGCACGGACGTAGAGGAGGAATGGTTTGCCGGCGACAGGTGCCACTAGGACTGGCGGGCTTGTCAAGTAAGCCTTGATGTCGTCGAAAGCCTTTTGGCACTCCTCTGTCCAGACGTAAGAGACTTCCTTCTTCATGAGCTGAGTAAAGGGTTGACATTTACCGGAGAGGTTTTCTATGAACCTCCGGATGTATGCCAGACGTCCCTGTAAGCCCCGAAGTTCTCGAAGGTTCTTCGGAGGGTCCATGTTAAGGATGGCTTTAGTCTTCTCGGGATCGACATGAATGCCTTTTGTCGTGATGACAAAGCCCAATAATTTGCCGCTAGAAACCCCCAGGAAGGATTTAGCGGGGTTCATTTTGAGTTGATGTGCCCGCATGAGATCAAAGACCATCCTCAGGTCCTGTAGGTGATCTCTTTTGAGGCGGCTCTTGACTGCGATGTCGTCAACATAACACTCAACTGTCTTGCAAAGATGTTGACGGAAGATGGTACTCATCGCTCGTTGGTATGTTGTACCGGCATTCTTCAAGCCGAAGGGCATTACTGTGTAGCAGAAAACACCTTTCGGAGTCCTGAATGACGTGTGTTTTGCGTCATCGGGGAACATCTTGATTTGATTGTAGCCTGAATACCCGTCCATGAAGGACATGCGTTCAAAGCCACATGTGTTGTCGATCATTACATCGGTGATTGGGAACGGGAATTCATCCTTCAGGCAAGCAGAGTTGAGATCCCTGAAGTCGATACAGACTCGTATCTTTCCGTTCTTCTTGGTGACAGGGACGACGTTGGCTACCCAGTCCGGGTGTTATTCCTTACGGATGAAGCCACTCTGTCAAGAGCTTGTCCACCTCCTGATCGATGGCATTCATGATGTCCGGGCGGAAGCGTCGCTGTTGTTGTTTGATAGGTTTGGCATCTGGTAAGATGTTCAACCTATGCATCGCGATCTGTGGATCGAGACCCGGCATGTCTTCGTAGCTCCAGGCGAAGACGTCAATATACTCTTTAGCCAGTTGGACTAAAGATTCTCGGTCTTCTCCTTCCAAGCTTTTGCTGATAAAGACGGATTTAGAAGAAGACCCATCCCCGAGGTCGATCTGCTCGACTTCGTCTTCGGTGGGAGGTTCTCGTAACTCAAAACGAGACTCCCATTGTTCTCCTAGGCGTTGAGCCCAGGGTTCCTCTTCGAAGGGTTTCGGCGGTTGGTCTTCGCCTTCATCTTTCTGAGGTTGCACCGATGTCATGTTAGCTGACAGCACTTTCCTGAAGACTGATCCGATACTGGTATCGGAATCCCACATCGATGCTTCAGACGAGTGGGAATGTTCTATGTCTTCTGCGTCTGAACTCTCTGGAGTTGATGGCGGCGTGACATAGCCTAACCCCCGTCGAGTCCGATTATAGTAATCCTGTGGCTTTCCATTGGGCATCGAAAGCCGGACAGGGAGATGCCGACCCTTGCCGTAGTTTAGGCCTTTATTGCTTTTCAGGTCGTAGCCCATCTTTTGGATGATGCGCTTTGCCGTATCCGTGTATCGATAGACTTGTACTTTGCCGGTATCAGGTTCGGGCTCGATTGACGGGAGGTCCTGATGACGCTTGACTTTGCCCGAGATGATGGTGCCTTCGTCTCGGCTTCGTGGGGGGATTATGAAGACTCCTTGAGACGGGACCACTCGATTATGGTGGACAGTCGTTATTTGTGTTTGCAACGACCGTAGAGCGTTATCTAATGTATACATGGCATTCCAGTGTGGAAGACAAGAATAATTGAAAGACACTCTATTATTGATAAAGTACGAGATTTTATCCCGTGGGATTATATTGTCTAAGGAGGGTGCGTCTACATCAGCAGAGATATATTCACCAAGCTCCTCATCTGTAAGCACTGGGACCGGATCAGGAGTGTCCTCCACCGCTCTGACTTTGGGGTCTGAGAGGGTTATGTGAGCCCCTTCCGGCATCTTGGATGACTGCGGCGGCTTGCCTTTAAGACGCACCTTGAGAGGTGCCTCGGTTGCGCCTCCGATGAGTGGCGCCTTCCCTTGTAATTTTACCACCAGGGGAGCCGCTGTTTGAGGTGGCTTTCCCTTGAGGCGTATCTTCAGGGGAGCTTCGTGAGTCGGTGCTTTCCCTGATAGCTTGATGCTCATTGGAGGCGCCTTCTGGGGAGGCTTGCCCTTCAATCGGATTTTCAAGGGGGCGTCGGGAGTCATTTCGGGCTCCAAGTCCGGCTCTGTTGCCGTCTCTGCTTCATCATCGGCGTCGTTGGCTTCCTCCTTGTCAAGTGGCTTGTACAAGTCGGAATCGGTGAAGTAGGCCTCAATCCCTTTGAAGGGATCGATATCTGCAAACTCCGTCCAGATGACGCCGTTGGTGGATACATATTTCATGCATTGGTGGAGCGTAGAGGGCACCACCATGTACTCATGTAACCATGGTCGTCCGAGTAAGATGTTGTAGTTGACCTCGGCATCCACCACATAACAAGTCACCTCAGTTTTGAGGCTGCCGATGTGACACTTCAGCCGGATCTTGCCCAGTGGCTCGCTCTTGCTAGCGTTGAAGCCACTGATGGTCGTATTGGAGGGCGCCAGTCGGTACATTGGGTCCCCAGCTTTGATAGCAGCGCCTTTGGAATGATGCTTAGGGAAGACCCCGGATCGATCTGAATCCTGCTCACCTTTACCGAACCGATGTACCCTGTGTAATACAACGGTCGGTTATGTCGGTGATGCTTGAGCAGCATGTCTTGTTGGGTGAAAGTTATGTTTGGGAAAACTTCATCCGCACAATGACAGTGTGCACAAGTAGTTGGGAGGTCTTCAGGCTGCTTGATTTGACTGAGAAAGGATTCGGCATCCTTCAGAGCTTCGCAGAGAGCTTCTCGGGAGTCCTTGGAGAGACGCAGGAGCTCGAACAAAGACAAGCGTGCAGGAGAATTGTGGGGCTTGGCTAGCCCCGAAGCATTTTCTTTCCGCAGAGGTCTGTCGAAACGGGCCTCCACTTGCTTTTGTTTATTGGCTGCTGAGGGCTTGGATGGACCCTCCTCAGGGATGGTGCCAGGAGGCACCACTTCGGCGGCAGCTTCACCGGGCTGGGAGTTCTGTTGTGCACGCGTCTGCACAGGAAGCGCCTCTTCCGTTGAAGAAGAGACCATGCGGCAAGACTTGATATTCCTGCCTTTTGCTTTGGAGGTAGGGCATACCTCCGGTTGAGTTACCTCGGAGACGAGGTCGGGGTGAACCCAGAAGACCTATCCTCGAGATGTGGTGAGTGGGACAAGTCTACTCACATTGTCACGGGTGGGTGGCAAGTTCACCACCTCCATTGTCGCCTTAGGGATGGGGATGACGCCATCTTGTGTGGTAGTCGGCGGCAAGGTGCCGAACTGAAGTGACACCACATTAGCTGACACCGTCTTCTCTTCATAGTCGACGGAGATTACATCCGCATTGATCATGCACTGGATGTAATTTTTGAGGACGTAGCAGTCCTTGGTCGGGTGTCCGACAAACCGATGGTAGTGACAGTACCTCGGGTTGTCCACTTTCCCGACTTCATCGGGCCGCTTCGGGTCCGGAAGCTTGATCTTGTCACCCTGCTTCAGTATCTCAAAGAGTTGCAGGGTGTCGTCATCATTGAATGAATAAACCTCCTTGGGTCTCGATGCCAGTGGAGGCTTTTGAGTAGGCGCAGATGCGCCCTTCGAGGCATTAACAGTCAATGCCTGTTTCCCCTTTGTTTCTCGTTCGGAGTTGTTGATTGCGGACTTTTTCCCCTTATCGTCAAAGGCGGGGAAGCTAACACCCAGAAGACGTGCATTGGCCGCCTTCTTCTCTGCAGCTTCAGCTTCGATGATTAGGGAGCTCCAGTCGGGAGGGAGAGTAGAGTTAAGCCAGAGCTTTACTGCAGGCAGCATGTTCATACTGCAAGCGGAGAGAAGCGCATGCTCTGGCATGCCTGGAGGTAGCCTGAAGCAGGCCTGACGGAAGCGTTCGATGAATGCCCGAACCATTTTCTTGTCCTTCTGGCGTATCTCAATGAGAGACGCCATCGTCATGTCCTTCCCACCGTCGTAGAAGCGGTCGAGGAAGAGGCGTGTCAGGTCGTCGAAGGACGATATGGAATTATCGGGGAGGCTGCAGTACCAGTCATACGCCACCCCTTTCAGGGCCCCAACAAAGATGCTGGTGAGGAGCGCGTCCTCCTTCGGAAGATGCCCTATCTGCGACTGGAAGTACGTCAGGTACCGTCGTGGAGAGTCCTTCCCGTCATACGGCGTGAGTGTTTGTGGTTTATACTTTAGGGGATAAACCACCTTGTTCCACTCAAGGGGATAAGGCTGGGGAATGCCCATCTTCTGGCGCTCCTCCTGCCTGTTCTTGGACTCGAAGCGCTCCCGCAGATCTTTGATCATTTCGACCACGTCCTCCGTGGAGCTAGGAGTCGGGGAAGGAGGTACCACCTGGAGTGGAGCGTTTGAGGGCTCCGACGTCCAGGGTGCTTCTGTGTCTGAGGGTGTCCGTTGGAGGGGCACACTCGACTCTCCATTGGCTCCTGGGTCGGGACCATTTGAAGGTGTCCTGATCAAGGCCGACCACATCTCAAACACTGCTTGAGTCAGTGCTTGCATTGAGACAGAGAGGGTTTTGAGTCCTCCCTCTAGCGAGTCTATGTGCTGGACAATGTCCTGTGGCGGCGCATCAGTCTCAAGATCACCCCCGGTCATGTATACTGTCATGACATGGCCGGAAGTGGATGGATTAGTTGAGGCTTCGCTCTCAACCTCGCTCTCATGTGGGGGAGTCACTTCTCCTGGTGTTTGGCCCCCCCAGCCACATTCTGGAGTTCGTCTTCGACAGGCGCATCTGCAAGGGCCTGACTGCCCTCAGCTCTGTCTTGAAGGGCCTCTTCGTTTCCAGCACTACCCCCGGTGGTGTCCTGGAGGACATCGTCATTTTAAGGGGCTTCAGGGAGGCCATCTTCGCCTTGATGAAGATCCGCCGCAGCTGTGCTTTGGACATCTTCGTCTTCGGAAGGAGGCTCGACAAGGGTCTGGCTACCCCCAGCTTCCTCCAAGAACTTTTTCCTCGACCGAGTGCCTTCGAACACTCCAGAGGTCGAGACAGCTGCCTTGGTTTTCCTCGGCTGGCTTTTGGATGAAGACGAGGAATTGGCAGTCGTCTTCCGGACAGATGAGGAGTTGGAGATCACGTTGCATGAAGCAACCTTTAGCTCCTCTTCTGCTGACACCTTCATCCTAAGGCGATGTCGGAGGGGTGTCGATGATTGTAGCCGTTGGAAGACCGACTGCTTTGGCGGTACTGCCGTCTTGCAACAGCAGTTGATGGTGACCACTGCACAAGTGTGCCCCGTGAGAGGCGCATCGTGCTTGTTGGTCAACTCTCAGGCGCATGGCAGGGCCAAGCGCCGGGGTGGTCGGGTGAGTGCTGCGCCCCCTGATCTAATACCAAGCAGGCATCACGATCAGTAGTGGGGGAACCACAGCATTTGAAGTGACTTGAACGGACCTCAAACACACAACCAGAGGAGGCATGGGAGTTCAAGACCACTGAGTTTGCCTCTCTCGGCTTGGTTGTGCACGCAGTAAATGCTCCCAAGCGAGATGAGGACTTTGAAGGTCGACTCGTTGTCGGTGCAGAAGCACTTGAGTCAACCTTGTACAGCTTGCCATCGGCAGCGCGCGTGATTGTAAGCGCGTGCCTCTGGCCGGCTGCTGGCATAGCACGTTTGTGGCGCATGGCCCGTGCCGCCTTAGATTTCTTCGTACCAGCCCGCTGGGGCGCATAGTACTCAGCATCCAAATTCTCCTCGCCATTACAGCGAGTGAGTCTGTCAAAGACAGAGGCTCTTTGTGGCGCATCAGAAGTGATGCGCGGGGCATTGGCTGCACCCCTGCTCCGTCGACGTATCTTCCTCGCCTGAGAGGAAGATGGCTGGGGAACGTGGTCAGCCGCACGCTTCCCCGAGAGATGCGCTGCATCAGCGGGCGCACCTTGACTGCTGAAGACGTCAGCAGGAAGGGAAGGCTGGACGGGCGCATCCCCTTCAACGGTGGTGCCCGAGGCATCGACTTTGCGCACCCAGACTGCGCGGGTCTTCTTCGGCTTCGACAGCCGCTTCGAAGGAATCGTACTTTCTTCAGAAATGAACTCCTCGTACGCCTGTTGATTGAGGCGCACTACCAGCGTCTTGTGGGAGGAGCCCACCTTCACGTCGTCGGCCTGTGACACGACTTTCTCGGTAGAGGAGAAAGAAGTCCCCAGCAGAGTCGCCAGCTTGTTTGCCATTAAAATTGTTTTGATTGAAATTTTAATACAAACAGAACAGTGATACAATATAGGACTTAGATGTAGTCCTAGGAGTACACTTTTGTTTAAGCTGGATCCTTAGTGCCAATGGAGCGAGTGGTAATGCGTTGACTCCGTTGACCGGCTGACGACGGTTATCGGTTCTCTGAAGGTGTTGATTGCTCTGGGTGCTGGAGCTTGCTGAGAGGAGGAAGACGTTGAGTGTCTAGAACTGCCTCTCCGGTGATTCTCTGTTGTGGATTCTCTCTGTGTTGTGAGTCCCTTCTGTGTGAAGGAGATGATCCTTCTATTTATAGTTTTGCAGGCTGGCTGCTCATGCGCGCATGCAGGATGCGCCGGTGTGGGGACGCCACGTAGAGGTTGCTGATGGAGGCGCACGGATGCTGCGCCCTGATCGAGGGGGAGAACTCTTCATACTGCTGT
Source organism: Iris pallida (assembly GCA_029216955.1). Classification (NCBI taxonomy): domain Eukaryota; kingdom Viridiplantae; phylum Streptophyta; class Magnoliopsida; order Asparagales; family Iridaceae; genus Iris; species Iris pallida. Next base: position 3,415,249 of record JANAVB010002398.1, read on the forward strand.
TGTGAGCCGGCACGTAGCAGAGAGAAGATCTTTCCGTTGCTGAAATCTTGGACGAGTTGAGTCAAAAGATACGTGTCGTCGACTCATGGTTCGAAGATCTCGGATTTGGTGGAGAGGAGTGATCTGGTGAGCTGCACCTTGGATTGGGCGCAGGAGGAGGCTGCGGCTCATAACCTTTAGGAGTTACAAACCATTTGGGGCGCATGGCTTTTGAGGCACATGCAGGCGACTTTCCTTCTGTCTTTCGGGATCAGAGAGCAGCCTGGGGCGCATGGCTTTTGAGGCGCATGCTGATTTGGACGCATGGCCGTAGAGGCGCATGCGGTTGGTTGAGTGGCCACGTGGCAGTAGCCGTCGAAATAAAGTCATGATGATGCTGATGTTGTCGACGCTTCATTTTCTGAAAATGCTGTCAACTGTTCAGACTTTGGGAGGCGTGCTGGCAACTCTGTCAGTTCAGCATTTAATGTTGGTGACGTTCGATGGACAGCTGAGTGGGCGCGTCGGTTGGCGTTCCACTCGGTATGGAGATGTGTGGGGGCGCACCCTCTGTAATGCGCCGAGTACTGTAGGGCGAGTCTGTGTGATGCGTCTGATGCCGAAGGGCGCGTCCGTGTGATGCGCTGTCTGGCTGGCGCATCGGACATGTCTTTTAATGATACGGCTATCTCGCTCTTTGAGTGCTATAAATAGCCGTTTAGCTGAATTCGAGGCGTCCGGTTCATCCATTTAATGTAAATTCATTACACGGAATTCGGAGGGCCATCCACTTGGCACGTGGGTTTGATCTGCCCGGCCTATAAATAGTGGCATGGAGAGAAGATTTGCTTCTCATTCCCTCACGTACTTCCAATATGAACTTGAACATGCGGGTGCATTCTGTTGACGAAGTGCTCCTGAGGGTGAAGATGAGACGCTGTGTTGTCTTCGATGCACTTGAAGGTGACTGTTACATCCAAAAGACGGAGTCGAGGGCTTCCGAGGCAGGCGGAAGGTGCCTGTTGCATCCAAAGATAGGGATGCTCGGGCCTTGTCTCCGTTATTCCGGAAGAGCCGTAGATCGGAATGGCGGTGCTAGGCTCTATCTTCCTTCAAAGTGGGGTTTGCCCACTTTGGTTGTGTTGAAAGCTGCTCCTTTAGCCGCGGTTTCGATCACGGTCTTCCTTCGCCTTTGGAGGCTCTTTCGAAGCCTCCCCTGGCCACAGCATTTGTGGTGCTCTTCTCTTCCTTGGTTCCAGCCAAAGGGTTAAATGCTTTGCTTGACGAAGCACTTATCAGGTGAGCCTGGCTGGAAGAGCGGCACATAACTGGGCTGCTGAAGGGATGCACATAACTGAGCTGGATGCACATGACTGAGCTGTTGAAGATATGGTGGGATGCGCCTGGTTGGAGGCGCATGATGTCTGCTACGCCTGACTGATGGCGCATGGTGGCTGCTGCGCTTATCTGGAGGCGCGTGGTAGCCGCTGGCTGTAGACTTAGGATCTTTCCTTTGTAGAAATTCTCCTTTGTATAACCTTTTCTTAGACATGTAATAGACTTCTGTATATCAAAAAAGTCTTCTTTCGAATGTCTATCTTTATTGATCTTGCTGTGAAGTTCTTCGTCTGAGTTCTAGCGCATGTAGTGTCTGGCGCATGGGCTTTCTGGTTGTGAAATTCCATGCTTCTACAGTATTGGTCAATTGTGCCAAGATGTCAAAGTTGTAGGGCCTCTCCAACCCCTGAGGTATCTCCTTTCGGAGGGATTTGTCGAAGCGAGTCTCCTTCAGCTTAGGCTTGTCGGTCGTTGAAGGCTGAGCCGGTCCCGGAGTATCAGTAGAAGTGGGCGGGTGATCATCAGTCGGGTTCTCAGCCACGGCTGAGGTTGTGCTCCAGATCGAGTAACAACGGCCGTGACTTCTTCTTCATTTGCCGAGACGGTGCGGCAGGATCTGACTTTTCCGCTTCTCTTTTTTGTTGTGGGCTGAGTCACCTCGTGGACCAAGTCCGGATGGACCCACATAATTTCTCCTCGTGATGTAGTGAAAGGTACAAGATTGGCAGCTTGATCTCGAGCAGGCGGAAGATTAGCAATTTCCATTGTTGCCAGAGGGATGGGTATAACACCGTCTTGAGTCTCTGTTGGCGGGAAGCTACCGAATTGTACGGATACCATGTTGGCTACTACGGTTACCTCCTCGAAATTGATGGCTAGAGCGTTCGAATCGATGAGGTTTTGGATGTACCGTTTCAGTTGGTTGCAGTCGTGTGTAGCATGGTGGACGTAACGGTGGTAATGGCAGAATTTTTGGTTCTCTAAGTCAGCCGGCCGAGGCTCCCGTCTTGGCGGAGGGAGCTGAATTCTATCTCCTTGTATGAGCATGTCCAAGATAGGCTTGACGTGGCCGTCTTCAAAAGAGTAAGTGATTTGAGGCCATTGTTTGTCTGTTGGTTGTGACTCGGGCTTCTGGACCGTGTCGGCCACCATAGCCTGCTTGCCTCTGTTGTCCCGATTGTTGGAGGGGCTACCCCCATTGTCGGTGTTGGCGCTGGGACGCTTGCCCTTGTTCTCTCCCTCTGAGATATGCAACCCCAGCTGGCGGGCCTTCTTCAATCGTTCTTCGGCACTTGTAGCACTGATGATAAAAGCCTTCCAGTCCTTGAATTGACTTTCGCCCATCCAGAGACTAATTGTTGGGAGTAGTCTCTTTTGGCAAATTTCAATCAGAGAAGAATCCGGATTGCCAGATGGTAACTTCATTGCGGTTTGGCGAAACCGCTTAATGTAATTCCTCGTCAGCTCTTTCTCTCCTTAGATGACGTCCATGAGGGTAGACATTGTGACGTCCTGTCCTACCTCGTAGAACCTCTCCAAGAACAAGCGTTTGAAGCCAGCGAAGGAGTGGATGCAATTGTCTAGCAGGTTGCGGTACCAGTCGAAGGCGACTCCTTCCAATCCCTCGATAAATAACCGCGTGAGGATCGCGTCATCATGGGGCAGATGGTCGGTGGTGACCTCGAAGTAAGTGATATACCGACTTGCTGAGGTCTTGCCATCATAGGGGTTGATATTGAACAGCTTATATCTTGGTGGGAATGGAACATCCCTCCATTCAGCAGGATATGGTTGCCGAATTCTGAAGTCTTGAGAGTTTTCTTGGGCGTGGAACATGGCTCGGAGCTCTTGAACTTCTCTTCTTACTTCTCGGGTCTCATCTGTCGCAGTCGGAGCCGTTACTTCGGGAGGATTATTGCCCGGGTTCGGTGCCGCCGAATTTGAATCTACGTTGACTGGGGGACCCGCACTTGTCTGGCCAGGTGTCACTCCCTGCAGAGTAGGAAGTGCCGCTTTGATCTCGTCTACAGACTTGACCAAGGCGTGCAGTATGGCCTCCAAAGTGTCGATGCGTTGGCGATCATTGGATCCACCTTGATTGTTGTCTGTCATGAATACCGTCCTTACGTGAGGAGTGACGGAAGGGACGGTGGAGGGTGCGCCCTCCGAGTCGTACCCATGCATTGAGAAATCATCGGGGTAGGTGAGAATATCCTCTTCGGGTTCGGATTCAGAAGGAATAGTACCCCCAGCTTCGGAGCTTGCTTCATCTTGAAAGTCACGGATGTCCTCGGGGACATCAGCATCTGTTGGGAGAGTTGTTTCTCCGGGTTCATCTCCTTGAAACATCGGATTGTTATGGATGTTCGAAGGAGTGCTACCCCCAGCTCCCTCGACCCTCAGCGGTGCGGACGATGAATCTCCCATTGCAGCAGATTTTGTCTTCGAACGGGTGTGTTGGTATACTCCGGTGGAGGGCAACCGTTTAGCCGACAATTTCTTAGCTGTAGTGGTTGATATTTTTGGGCTGGAGATGCTTGTCTTCTTCCCTTTCTCCTCAGCGGGGACTTTATGTGCGGAATTGCAGGAGGCGATAGGAGGTGCTTCGTCCTCCGAGCTCGGGTGCTGTAATCTTTGGAAGACGGACGGCCGATCTTCCGTCCCTGCCGCGTTGTTGCAGCAGCAGTTGACGATGATCTGGGTGCAGTGACGTCCATGTGAGGACTCTTTGCACGCCGAGGCCCCTTCTCTTTCCTTGCGTTTGTGGGGGACAGCCTCACGCAGGTCAGAGAAACCACTTTGTCCGTTTGCCGCTGGGGACTGGACTTGAGCGGTTCGACACAACTTCCCATCAGAGGCCCGTATGATAATCAGCGGGACGCCCCGATAGTCAGAGGTTGGGGCAGCTGTCTGGGCTTGATGAGCCCGCGCTGCCCTGGACTTCTTCTTCTTAGCACCTGTGGGTGCATAATAAGAAGAATCCAAGTTGAATACCACAGAGTCTGGAGAATCATCAGGGTTCGGACCGTACGAGAGACGGTCAAAAACTGATCGAGAGGAGCATGGAGCGGATGTCATGCGGCTGGGATTGGAAACCGTGCAGGCTGTCTGCATGCGGTTGTCTTCTGTCGTCGGCTGAGTTCTTGTGCGGCTAGGAGTCATGACCGTACAGGCTGGCCGCATACGGTTGGCATCTGTAGCCGCATGGGTTTTCTGCAAACGATTGACTTTGACAGCCGCATGAGTCTCATCCATGCGGTTGGCAACTGTAGCCGCATAAGTCATGCGGCTGACAGATGTGGCCGCATGAGTTTTCTTCATGCGGTTGGCGGATGTAGTCGCATGGGCTTTCTCCCTGCGGCTAATACCCTTCTGCGACTCGGATCGCGTAGAGTTTCTCTTTGCCCCTGCAAGTCCAGCATCATAATATTTTCTTCTGCTGGACTTGGGGACAGCAGAGTTGTATACGGTCTGAAGTGGGGCCGCAGGAGAGTCCTTCTCGCCGTTTTGAGCAACAGAGGGTATTTCATCGAAGACTTGAGGAGGAGCAAATGATTTTGGCCTCCACTCTTTGCGAGCCTTCGTGGTGCGGGTGCGCTTCTAGATCGGGCCAGCGCTGCCCTCAGAGAGCATCTCTTCGAACGCCTGTTGGTCGAAGCGGACGACCATCTTCTGTTGTGTGGAGCCAACTTTGGCTGCATCCGATTGCGTTACCAACTCCTCAGCCGTGGAGAAGTTAGTCCCCAGCAGAGTCGCCATCGTATTTGCCATTGATTGTAAAAGTACAGAACAGTTTTATGGGAGGACTGAACTTAGACTCATAATACAAACTCGTTTGTACAAAGAAATCCTAGGGACGAAAACGTAGGTACAGCAGTCTAAGTACAGTTGTTTATTTTAGATTCTGGGGGGTGACGATAGAGGCTCGGGAAGGCGACGGCAGCCCTGCCTTACTCCTTGGACGATCGGTATGCAGTCTTGGCTCGGAGAAGATCTGCTTGGCGTGGACGAAGGAATGCTCTTCTTGCTCTCCTCGTGTTGCTCTCCTGGCTTCTCTCTCTCTGTGGTTATCGAAAATAGGGGAACTCTCTCTGTATATCTGTCTCTCTTTTTTTTATTCTCTAGTTGCCCGGGGTTTTTGCAAGGGAATGATGCTGGCTATTTATAGGAGTAGGGTGTGATCATTATGGTTTGCTAATGATCATTTGTTTGGAATGTCGGCGCTCCTTCAATCTATCTGAACCCTTGATCCTGATTACAATAAATCTAGGCCATTAATGCGGATAGCACCGTATCTTGTGAGCAATTAATGCTAATTGCTTTAAATCTTCATGATTGATTATGCCAATGTCCGATTGCTCGCCACGTGTCCCATTATCTTGATAATAAATGATATGCCCTGATCTTAGTAATTATGACGATGATGTCAAATATTCTTGTTGGGATTCGGTTAAATCCTTGATTGATCCGATGCCACGTGTTTTGATTATGGGTCCTGCCAGAGCCGCATAGGATGGGCAACACTTGAACCGCAGGGAGATACTCTTCGTGAGCCGCATAGGACAATGCTTCATCGAGCCGCAGGGAACGAACTCTCAATGAGCCGCATATGCATAGTCTTTGCGAGCCGCATGAGCTAGCGTTGTATTGAGCCGCAGGGACTGAGCTCTCAGTTGGCCGCATATGGCTGATTTCTGCCAGTCATATAGAGTGACTTCTCAGTGAGCCGCATGGAGCTGTTTCTCTATTTAAGCCGCATGAGATGTTGCCACGTGGCAACCTAGGATTTCTGACGGATCGGGTCAGAGATCTTCTTCTTTTCCCGAAGAGTCTGTCATTATGGCAGAGCCATTATGACACTTTATGCCAGAGCCGCCACAGTCGTCAAATCGTGTCAGAGCATTAAATGAGGCCACTATTCAAAGGGCCAGCTGTAGGAAAGGATCACAAGGGGACACGTGGCATCAACCGAGCCGCATATTCCTGCTGAACCGCATACACTCTCGAGCCGCATGAGACTGAGTGTCTTCTTTTGAACCGTGTAAAACAGCTCCCATATGAGCCGCATGGGCTTCGTATCCGGAGCCGCATGGACCATTATTCTGATATTTTCCATGCTTCTACAATGGGTCCATGCGGCCGGCTGACCAATCAGGTATATACGGCTGGGAAGGAGCAATCCATGCGGCTGCGGGGAACAATGACTATGCGGTCAAGGGAAGCAAACCCATGTGGCTGGAAGACTGCGGTCTATGCGGCTCGCGAGGGTTGAGTTCATGCGGCTCAGGGTTGCTGGAAATCCATGCGGCCAGGAAGGACTGGGCCTCAGTCATGCGGCTGAGAAGGAATACTTGCCGCATGAACTTGTCATGCGGTCAAGTCAAGGCAATAGCGCATTCGGTTGGAACTGACTTGCCGCATGAATGTTCATGCGGTCAAGTGCTACCATGCGGCTCGGGACTGTGCTTCTTCTCCAAATTTCTGAGAAGAAGTACACCATAAGCCATGGCTTCCAAGCTGCATAACTCTATCATCCGGAGCCCAAATCCGAACTTCCATAGGTCAAAATGGGGTAGGACGAAATGCTCTACAACATAGACCCATAAAAACTTGGAAATAACAAGATTAAGTAGATCAAAATCCAAGAAATTCGAAAATAATGTAAATATAGATCTACAAGAATCTAGCCATGGAAAGTAAAAATGCCAAGTTCTAAAGTAAGTTAAAATGCTGTAAAGAAGAGAATGGAGCAATAAAATTTGGAGTTCCTCCATGAAGCAAGTTGCACTTGTCTAGACCCCTCTCTCTCTCTCTGGTAGGTAAGGAAGTAATGGTGGAGAAGATGATAAATGAAGAGAGAGAAAGGAGAAGGGGTTAATAAATGGTAGTGGTGGTGGTAGGTAGGGGGTTCACCCCTTGGTTCTTGATGAACCAAGGCAATCAAGCCTAGCCGAACCAAACCAACCCCAAGGAGACCAAGCCAAACCAAACCAAGGAGATATACAAATACAAGATAAAATACATATATGTATTCCAAATACGTAATACGAACACAGGTATTACAGTTAGCTAGTGATAGGTTAGGGTTTAGGATGGGCCACCATGCAATTAAAGCCCATGTGAAGCCCATTAGCAAAAAGACCAATATGCTACATGCTAAAATAGTCTAAAAATGCATAAAATGGTTTCCTAATTAGGACTAATGCTCCAAATTGAATTCTAATTAGCCAAATAAGTCTCTAATCACATGGTTAGTCTTCTAATCAAGATTAACTAAGGTTAAGCCATCTGCTAATACCAAAAGCACTAATCAAAACTAAAACACCAATCTATTTAATAATAAAATAATCAAAAATATCAAAAATCGCATAATTACTAAAATACCCTTATTTTTAAAAATGGTAGTTACAGGCAACTAAGCGTAGAGCTGAGAAGTGTAACCCTACAGAGGAGTGGATTAAAACTTCTGCACACACCGAATTGTCGCAGTCTGACAACAACTCATGTGCTTAAAAAGTACTATACAGTATTGGAAAAAGCGCATAAAAAGTTTTTTTTCCATTGATATTCATGATTACTATACGATGGAAGTATTTTATAGATTTTTCATTGATATTCCTGATTACATAGAAAAATCTATCTATCTACAAGATTGGTCTACATTAATTTTTTAAGGAAAGCGCTGGTCTCTCCTCGGCGATATGCTAGTAACGTGCGCAACCTTAACCTTATCTTCCGCCATGTAGATTAGCTGAGGATATCATGCGCTGGTCGAACAGGGTTTGAAATGACAATCAATCCAAACCCTTTATTCAACATCTTGGTATTCGATGTCGCCTTGGGGTAGAACACAGCTAGAACGCTTTATGAATGGGGATAACTCCGCCCACAATCAGCTAAGCTCGCTTCAGTTTTCTGATATTATTTTTCATCAAGCTGGCCACTTCCTTGAACAAAGAGGTCTAATGTCCTATCCCACGACCGACACAAATGTTGCCAGATTCGCCAAGGAAAATAGAAGCCATCAGGGTGTAGCGAAGTCTCCGACATGAAGTATGAAAGAGAGATGAACGAATGAGTTCTTCCATAAAAAATACTCCTATTTATTGGCCATGCACGGTCAAACCCACGCACCAAGTCGCATCCAGTCAAAGGCTCCGAATTAATGGGATGAACCTCGTATTCATGAATCTGCCATATTTAATTTTTTACTAAGTACTAGTCAAAAGTTATCACTTCTCGAGCCCAACGCAGCGGCATAATTTTGGGAGCTTTGACCCAAGTGCCCCAAAAAGCATAGTATCTAGAATACGGGGCCCCAAAGGTGCAGCTTCCAATAGTGCAGCCTCCTGGAGTATCGCCTCAAAAAATATAGTGTCCAAAGGTGCAGCCTCACAAGCACAGAACCCGAAGCCATCACTTCTGTATTTATGGCACACTGACACAAATGCCAGACATCAAATATTAGTTGTCAGTAATTATGTATCAGATGTCAGATATCCGCTGTCAATTCGTCTAAAAGCACAGTCCTCAAGGAATCCAGAAGTGCAGTCACCCTGGCACTCAAAAGCGCAGCTTCTGTAAATACTCAAAGCATTGTTCAAACAAGCACGACCTCCTATGAAACTAAAATTTTTATTGGTCAAAGTTGGTTATACCTGCTATGCATTGGAGCTGGTGGTTCATCAAACGAAGCTTCAACGAGGGAGAAATAAATCCGCAAAGTTGGCTCCACAAAATTGTCCAAAATAAACATGTTTTAAACGGTCAAATTAGGCGGGTTTTGATCTATCAAACGAACGAATTAACGGTTGAAATTTTAGGTAAGCGAAGGGGTGTATACCAAGATTGAGATGAAAGAATCAAATCGACGATCCAACGGTTGTATTCTCCAGAAAATATACCCAAAGTTGCTGCGATGAAACAGAATTCTGGACTCGAATTCACGTGCGTCACGACGGGATCCAATACAAAATGCACAAATAGCCTACGTCGTACGACAGAAATGACCCGTACTCATTGAGGATATCCTGGGCCGTACGTCGGGGCTATGTGGGCCTCGTGGGAGGATGACAGCGGTGATTGGCAATAGTTGTTGCCGGTGCCGCGACGCTTGTTGTTAACGGCCATGCACTGCTACCTCACCGCTGCTGCGTTGGCCCATTGGTCAAGGTCAAACCTGATTTTAATAATGATCAAACTCTGTCTCGATATAATTACAAGTCAACTCAGATGTTTTACCTACAACGTTTTGGACACAGCTCAACAATGGATCTCTACTTTGTTCAAGACTGAAGCTGTTTGCCATTCAGAATGAACTTCCTATTTTGCTATGTAATTTTTATTTTATTGAGTCTAGGAATACATTGTACACCGAGTCGTACTGGCAAATAGGCTATCCTAAAATGTTTTTCAAAAACCATTCTATTCTTTATAAATGACCTACGTTTTTGAAAAACATTCTTGTTACAAAAAGCTTCTGAAGGATTTTTCAAAAAGCCAAAATTTATTTTCTCCAAAAATGAACTGGCAGAACCCCAGGAGAACTCGGCCCGAGTTTGGCCAGAGTTCGGCCATTTGGAACGTTAGTGAACGTTGGGTTTTTGAACTTGGTCAACCTTCAGTTGCGGTTTGTTACAAAGAGTTCTGTCCGAATTCTGCCCAAATTTTGTCAGAGTTCTGTCTTTGGAAAAACTATAATAGAGAAGGATTTCAATCATTTCAAATCACCAATTCACTTTCAATCTCTTCTATTCCTGAGCTTACATTCTTCCAAAGAGTTCTTAAAAGCTTTCATTTTCAAATCCCAAGCCAGTTACAATTCTCTAGTTGATTTGCCAGTGCAGTACGGTCTAGAAGTTTCAGAGCGATTGTAATCAGAGGCTTGATAGAAGATTCAACTCTTCACAATTGAAGTTGATCGAGTTCTTCGTATCAAAGTTCGCGTCTGTAGAAGTTGCAAGGACTTCGTATGAAAACTTGCGGGATTTTTTAATAGTGGATTCAACTGGAAGCTAGAGTTCTTCCGACTGGACTAGTCCTCACAAGAGAAAAACCAGTATAAATCTTCGTGTTTGTGTTTGCCTTCTGATCACTTTTAATTTCTGTCATTTACTTTTGTGATTATTATTATCTGTGATCTAACTGCTAACAAGTTTTTAATTAGCAATATTCCGCTGCCTACTCTATTCACCCCCCTCTAGAGTATTCTGCTTTACGATTTTGTTCCTATAATTGGTATCAGCGGGTTATACAGGTAAAGCAAGGTAAAATTGCAGTTATATAATTTTTTTATATAGATCACAGCATTACATGGCAACTGTAAAATTCACAAGTGAAGGCCAAGCCACAAACAGACCTCCACTGTTTGACGGCAAAACTACACTTATTGGAAAACACGTATGAGTTTCTTTCTGAAATCTTTTGATTTTGACTTATGGTCTGTAGTTATTGATGGCTATAAAAACCTACCTCGTATTAATGTTGATGGTGTTTTAGCTGAAAAACCCCATGACAAATATACAGAGGAAGAAAAAAAAGGCCAGGCCAGTTGACGCACGTGCTATTAACGCTTTATTTTGTGCTTTAGACAGAACTGAATTCAACAGGGTGTCTACTTGCACAACATCAAATGAAGTGTGGAAACTTTTCGAAGTAACCCACGAAGGAACAACACAAGTCAAGGAGTCAAAGATCAGTAGACTTACTCAGGATTATGAGGCGTTCAAAATGAAGCCAAGTGAATCAGTCATTCAGATGTTTACAAGATTCTTAGATATTGTAAATCCTTTGTCCTCACTAGGCAAGGATTACAGTAACCATGAAAAGATTCGTAAACTTCTACGATCCCTTACAAAGAACTGGATTCCAAAGGCTACAACAATCATTGAAGGGAACAACGTCTCAACAATGTCTCTAGAAACACTCATGGATAAGCTACTCACTCACGAGTTAGAACTTCAAGACTTTGAAGATGCTACACCGAAGGAGAAGTCCGAGAAGACGATCGCTCTCAAGGCTCAACATAGAAGAACCATCGAAGATGATTCCCACGACAGCGACTCTGACTCTGAAGATCAAGCTCTTATAGTAAGAAAGTTCAAGAAGTTCATGAGATTTAACAGGAGAACAAAGGACAGCAAAGACAACAACAACAATGAAGAAGATCCTATTTGCTACTGATGAAAAAAAAGGAGACATGAAGAAAGATTGTCCTTCAGCATCATCATAAAAAAAAAAAGAGCAAATATGACAAAGGCTACCTGAAGAAATCTACATCAAGGAAGTACGCCAACACAAGCATATGGCATAAAAGTGAAGCCAGCGACTCAGAAGATGAACAATCAGATGATGCTGCAAATGTGTGCTTGATGGCTTGCCATCAGGTAATCACTAATCCTCTATTTGGCCCTTATGATAATTTCACCTTTGAGCAATTAGGAGAGGTTCAGTGAACTGTTAGATGATTACAGAAAACTGCGTAGCAAATATGAAACCTCTAAGAAGGTACTCAAAGAGTACAAAGGTGAAATAGGAAGACTTACCGACCTACTAGATCAGGTTAGAGATAATGACTCTTCAAATGAGTCTGGTGAGCTTTCTTCTATTAAATTATTGTTACACAAGACTGTTAAGCTATCCGAAGAAAAAGACCAAACTATTATCCAGTTAAAGGAAGACCTATCTAAGGAGAGAAGAGTCTCCAGTGTGCACAGGTCAGATTAGAATCACTCACATCTAACTATACTAGATTATATGACACTTCCAAAAAGTTGGAAATTAGTTTAGGAAAATGGCCTGAAGTTGCTGCTTCCTATACTAACACGTGTCAATCACCGAATCATCGGAACACGCCCAACACTGTCAGACCAAACCATACCAAGACTATGCCCAAGAAGACTAATAGGCATGTCTTCTATACTAGAAAACCAAAACCTACCAATCATGCACCTCACACTACTTTCAACACTCAACATGCTAAATGTCATTATTGTGGCCTCATTGGTCATATATCTTCAGCATGTAGAACCAGAAAGTTAGTAGATTTAAATATTTATGCATGGATACCGAAAAAAACCAGTCAGGACCTACAAGAAATGGGTACGAAAAGTTTTATCTGCAAATTATTTTGTAGGTGGGACACCCTTCACATTCTAGGAGCAAATGGATCCTCGACATCGGTTGCTCACGGCACATGACCGGTGACGCTTTATTATTTGCAACACTGTCGAAGAAGAATAAAGAAGGATATGTCTCTTCGGTAATAATTTGAGAGGGTACATAATCGGTATCGGTGACATTGGTAAGGCTCCCTATCCAGTGATTAAAGATGTTGTCTTGTTACCGAGTTAAACAAATCTGCTCAGCATAAGCCATTTAGCTAATCACGATTTGGCATTAACTTCGTAAAAGATAAATGTACATTATTGATAGATCAACTAGCAGTACTTTAAAGGTATTAAGGGACAATATATATGTATTCTATTTGTTGGAAGATGCTAACACAGCAGGTAGATGTTTAATGGCCAAAAGTATTGAGAGTTAACTATGGTATATGAGACTCGGTCATACAAACATGGATACAATTTCAAGATTATCTACGAAATTGTGGTACGCGACCTACCGGATATTCTTTCAAGAAGGATACGGTATGTAGTGAATGTAAAAAGAACAAAACTACCAAATCTGCATTCAAATCCAAGAACGCTGTAAGTACCACTAGACCTTTACAATTGTTGCATATGGACTTATTTGGACCCAGCAGAATTGTTAGTCTAGGTGGTAAGTTATAGGCATTTGTTATTATAGATAATTTTTCTAGATATACATGGGTTTATTTTCTTGCATACAAGAACGAACATTATCAGAATTCGTCACCTTTTACAAGAAAGTACAGAATGAAAAAGGGTTCGTGATTACTCGCATTCGTAGTGATCATGGCGACGAATTTAAGAATACAGAATTCAAGCAATTTTGTGACACACACGATTATCTGCATGAATTCTCTTGCCATAGGACTCTACAAAAAATGGAGTTGTGGAACGTATGAACAGAATTCTATCTGAAATGGCTAGAGTTATGTTGAACCAGTTTAGTCTACCTAGATATTATGGGCTGAAGCTGTAAATACAGCATGCTATATTCTCAATAGGGTTCTAATTCGACCTATATCGAAGAAGACTCCCTATGAATTATGGTTTGATAGAACACCAAATGTTTCTTATTTCAAAATCTTTGGTTGTAAATGCTTTATTCTAAATACTAAAGGTAATTCGAGTAAATTTGATGAAAAGGCCGATGAAGGTATTTTAGATTATGCAGCAAAGAGCAAATGATATAGAGTCTTCAACAAAAGAACCATGATCATTGAAGAATCTATAAACGTCAAGTTTGATGAGCTAAATCAACACTTAGATGATGATGACAATGAAGACATAATTGCACCAAGTACAGCTACTGCAAAACCTTCACACAAAGATACAGAACCATCAAATCAGGTATCAGATGAACCTCCAAGCAAAGAAACGGAAGTAGCAATCTTGAGACTACACCAAAAGAGATGAGATTCTTGGCTAGTCATCCAAAGGACTTGGTAATTGGTGAGATTACCAATGGTGTAAGTACTCGTTCGTCTAATAAAGATATAGCTTCTTGTGTTGCTTTTGTCTCGTAGTTTGAACCCAAAAATATTGATGAAGCATGTAGTGAATTTTTGGTTAGATGCTATACAAGAGGAATTAAACCAATTCGAACGGAATCAAGTTTGGGAACTTGTTCCCAAGCCTATTGATCATCCGGTCATTGGCACCCGATGGGTATTCCGAAATAAACTGAACGAGAATGGTTTAGTGACTCGTAATAAGGCTCGACTCGTAGCTCAAGGATACAATCAGAAAGAATGTATCGACTACGATGAGACTTATGCCCCAGTTGCGAGATTAGAATCCATTCGCATGTTATGTGCATTTGTATGTTTTCATAATTTTAAATTATTTCAAATGGATGTCAAAAGCGCATTTTAAATGGTTTTATAAAGAAGAGGTTTATGTAGCTTAACCACCAGTTTTAATGATTTCAAATTTCCTGAATATGTTTTCAAGTTGAAGAAGGCTTTATACGGTTTGAAACAAGCCCTCGTGCTTGGTACGATCGTCTAAGCACTTTTCTACTTGATAACGATTTTTCAAAGGGAAAGGTTGATACTACTTTGTTTATAAAATCTTTGAATATAATATTCTTTTGATTCACGTCTATGTAGTAATATTATCTTTGGATCTACTAATGAATCTTTGTCAAGAATTTTCAAAGTGTATGCAGAATGAGTTGAGATGAGCATGATGGGAGAGCTGAAATTCTTTCTTGGACTGCAAATCAAACAAACCAACAATGGGACGTTCGTAAATCAAGCAAAGTACACAAATGATCTATTAAAGAAGTTCGACTTGGAAGCAGCAAAACCCCTTAGCACTCCAATGGCGACTTCAACCAAGCTTGATATTGATGAACAAGGCAAACCTGTCGACATACGTAAGTATCAAGGTATGATCGGTAGCTTACTGTATTTAACTGCTAGTCGACCAGACATAATGTTTAGTGTTTGCTTTGTGCATATTTTCAAGCTAATCCTAAGGAATCACATTTGTGCGCAGTTAAGCGTATCTTCCGATACCTTAAAGGCACTTCTTCTGTCGGCTTATGGTATCCCAAAATCACGTCGTTGACCTAACCGGTTATTCCGATGCTGATTTTACCGGATGCAAAGTAGATAGAAAAAGCACTAGCGGCACATGTCATTTTCTAGGAAAAGCTCTAGTCTCTTGGTTTAGTAAAAAGCAAAATTCTGTTGCATTATCAACAACTGAGGCTGAGTATATCACCGCAGGACGTTGTTGTGCACAAATTTTGTGGATGAAACAAACCTTAGAAGACTATGGATTGTATTTTACACACATACCCATTTCTGTGACAACACTAGTTCTATTAATTTGACTAAAAATCCAGTATGTCATTCTCGTACTAAACATATCGAGATTCGACATCACTTTCTTAGAGATCATCAATAAAATGGAGATATAGACCTTATATACATAGACACAGAATCAATTAGCTGACATACTCATAAAACCTTTAGCGGAAGATCATTTCAATTATTTTCGTCGAGAATTAGGCATTTTAGATGTCAATAATATTAATTAATTTTATTAATTAATTTATTCGATACTAAAACTGTTTTCGAGATAAGCCCAAAAAGATTCTGTCTGTTACCACGACTACGGTCGAAGCGAAGCGGTACTTAAGAGTTCCCCGGTGAACCTCGTTAGGGGAAAGTACTCCTACAGCTAATCTGAGACAGATTCTGAGTAAAGAATAATAATATAAAATAATATTAATATTATTTTGAGACTTAAAATTACTAAACTTTGAATTAAGCATTTGAAACGAATTAATAAAAAAGAATGTGGCCACATTTGAATTGTTTATATATATAATTATATATATATATATATATATATATATAGCCAGGCAACCCTTGGCGAATTCGGCCCGAGTTCGGTCCGAATTCGGCCAGAGTTCGGCTGGGTATATATATATACCAGCACGAACCCGAGGCTACCTTCTTCTTCATTCTTTCCACATCCTCATAACAACAGCAGCGCGCCTCCGAAACCCTAGCTTCTTCTCCATCCTTGTTCTTCCAATCCTTGTAGAGTCTCTCGTCCAAAGTTTGGATTCGTGCGGAGAACGTCATCCTCTACAACATATCCAATTCTTGGAAGGTATAATCCCTTCTCTCCACTACTTTTCAATACTTAGGGTTTTTAGAAATTTGGGAAAGAATGCCTAAGTTCAATCCCTTCAAGGGAAGAAGACCAATGCCAGTGAAAAGGCATCGTCTTCAGATTCGCATACGGATTGCCTCTTTTCTCCGGTCCAATCGGACAATGGTGCGTCGGATGAGTTTTACTTCAAAACTTTCGATCAAGCTTTATTGTGGTACGCCAATTTTATCATACGTACTATTTACACCGGATCGCCGATTAAGTGGACTGTTTTCGGATCACCGCCCTTACTTGAGGTATTAGGGTTACAACATTTTGTCACCTTACAATTCTCTATTGCCACTAATGCCATTAGATTATTCTATTGTAATTTTGTGTTAGACACTTTCACCGCGAGGACACGTGTCGGAGGAATTGATAATCGAATTTACTGATGAAACGTTAGCAGAAATCCTTGGTGTCCCAAACGAAGGTGCCCGCTCGATGACATCGCTGATTTTGATTTCCCCGATGGCACGACGCTCGTTAGTTTCAAGAATGAGCTTTGTGCTCCAGCACGCGCTCGTCCTGGAAAGTTCAAGGCTAATAACTTGAACTTGTTTAACTACGAATTACATCGCATCATCTATTCCACCTTACTTCCAAATCCACTTCTAAAGAAGATGTCACTGCACTTGAGCTCTCTGCTCTTTATCATATTCTTAAGGGGATTCCATTTTCTGCCCCTATGACTATCATCCAGATGATGGGTAGATGTCGGGAGGGACCGCAACCTATCTTATGCGATGCTTATTCCATGCATCTTTCAGAGATTTGATATTGACCTATCTACTTGTGCTGTCGACCCGAGCCCAAGTTTCTCAAACTCTCTCGTGCAGCATGCAACTGTTCCTCCACCTACTGCACCTACTCCTCCTGTACCTACTCTACAGCCCCCACAGCACCTGTTCCCCTCATTCTTACCCTATGACATTTAAGGGTATACAGCACTTATCAGATCTGCAGTCTTTTTATGTTGAGACCTCTAGTGAAACGAGTTCCGTGATGTGACTCAGTTCCAAGCGATTGCCAACTCCTTCGCCGATCTGAGGTTTGTGCAGACGGGTCATTCTGCTAGCTCTCTACCTCGAGAACCTTCTGTTTCTGGCTACCGCATTGACGACGAGGTGGTCCACTCTCTATTCCAGCCAGGGAACGCCTATAATTGGTATCGTACTGCTGGTGCCACTCCTCACACTTCTGGCACTGGTACTTCTAGAGCTGGTCCTTCTGGACATGTTGGAGCTGCAGCTGATGACGTTGATGATGAGGATGATGATGATTTTTGAGATGTTAGATATTGAGACTATTACTTTTGTCTTAGTTTACTTGGAAATGCTCCGACATTCCAAGATTTTATCAGTACTTTTTAGCTATTATCAGTACTTTTCTTTGTTATGTGACTATTCCTAGACATGGTTTTTTATTATGCCTCAGT
Organism: Iris pallida; assembly: GCA_029216955.1. NCBI lineage: Eukaryota > Viridiplantae > Streptophyta > Magnoliopsida > Asparagales > Iridaceae > Iris > Iris pallida. The sequence goes on from JANAVB010002398.1 coordinate 3,432,823, forward strand.
TTTGGCATCTTGGTCTATTTTTTAGCACTTTATTTGTTTCAGTATTATTCTCGCGCTTTATTAAATATGCCTGTGACAAATACATGCCTGTGTTGTTCTTTAGTCTATCTGTTTCTCTTACTATATTTACCATTTATACCATGCCTGTCATGATTATTTATTTCTATTGTGTTTCTTCACTGTAGTTACTTATGCATGATTGCGGGGGAGCTTTCTCTTTTGCAATTATTTTGCTAAGTGACAACGGGGGAGAAATAAGGATCTAACATTTTTTTGTTCAAGTGAAATACAGGTTATGAACAATTTCTTTTGATTATTTTGAATTGATTCCAGCTTAGATGTTATATCAGCAAGGTTTGTCAATTATCAAAATGGGGGAGATTGTTGGCCCATTGGTCATGGTCAAACCTGATTTTAATAATTGATCAAACTCTGTCTCGATATAATTACAAGTCAACTCAGATGTTTACCTACGACGTTTTGGACACTGCTCAACAATGGATCTCTACTTTGTTCAAGACTGAAGCTGTTTGCCATTCAGAATGTACTTCCTGTTATGCTATGTAATTTTTCATTTTATTGAGTCTAGGAATACATTGTACACCGAGTCGTACTGGAAAATAGGCTATCCTAAAACGTTTTTCAAAACCATCCTATTCTTTATAAATGACCTACGTTTTTTGAAAAACATTCTTGTTACAAAAAGCTTCTGAAGGATTTTTCAAAAAGCAAAAATTTATTTTCTCCAAAAATGAACTGGCAGAACCCCAGGAGAACTTGGCCCGAGTTCGGCCATTTGGAACGTTAGTGAACGTTGGATTTTTGAACTTGGTCATCCTTCAGTTGCGGTTTGTTACAAAAAGTTCTGTCCGAATTCTGTCCGAATTCTGTCAGAGATCTGTCTTTGGAAAAACTATAAATAGAAAAGGATTTCGATAATTTCAAATCACCAATTCACTTTCAATCTCTTCTCTTCCTGAGCTTACATTCTTCTAAAGAGTTCTTAAAAGCTTTCATTTTCAAATCCCAAGCCAGTTACAATCCCTAGTTGATTTGCCAGTGCGGTACGATCTAGAAGTTTCAGAGCGATTGTAATCAGAGGCTTGATAGAAGATTCAACTCTTCAAAATTGAAGTTGGTCGAGTTCTTCATATCAAAGCTCGCATCTGTAGAAGTTTCAAGGACTTCGTATGAAAACTTGCAGGATTTTTCAATAGTGGATTCAACTGGAAGCTAGAGTTCTTCCGACTGGACTAGTCCTCACAAGAGGGAAACTAGTATAAATCTTTGTGTTTGCGTTTGCCTTCTGATCACTTTCAATTCTGTCATTTACTTTTGTGATTTATTATATATGTGATCTAACTGCTAACAAGTTTTTAATTAGCAATATTTCGCTGCCTAATCTATTCACCCCCTCTAGAGTATTCTGCTTTACGATTTCGTTTCTACATGTTGTCCCTTGCGCGACTGTGCGCCTGGCTACATGTTGGAAGGGGATGCGGTGGCATGGGACACGCGATGGTGGTGGAGCACTTACGAGGCTGGCGTCGACGGCCCGGGTGGTCGCGCGGTGTGGCACGAGACAATTCGTTACAGCTGCTGTGCCATACGACAGCGCGGTAGGGTGTGCTACGTATACGGGAGCCACGATCATGGGCGAGATCACGGATGGCCATCGGGGGTGTGGCGGCGGTTGAAGGCGACTGTAGTCCGCACGCGGAGTAGGGGAGGAGGATGGCAGCTGATAATTTAATGGTTATTATACGTATTTAGGTTTTCCATTGCAACTATTGTGGTGCTTTTATATAGCAACAATTGGAAATGGACTGGGATTAGAAGTTTAAATAGGCTGAGCTCCTGTGTGGACTTGGAATGATGGTGTAACAAACTAGAGAAGGAAAATGACTATAAATATTTCAAGGGATTTTGTTATCCAAGAAAGAAAGAAAATAGAAAATATTTAGGATTTAAATGACCCTAGCAACTTTAAATAGCACAATATTCTCATAGTCATCCGAATTGATATATATAAAAAATTTATACGAAGATGACTAAGAGGACACCAAAATATTTTAATAAGAATTTTAAATAATTTTAAATTTGATATAACTAAATTATGATAACAAATAACAATTAAAAGAATTCATATGCTAACAAGATGTTTCTATAATTATAAATTCTAAAATAGCATTTTAAGAAGTACTCATCATATTTCCAAAATAATTAAGAATTTTAGTATCAATAACACTTGTAAATATAACAATATTTAGGAAAATTATTTAGTACCATTAAAATAAAATACAAATATATATATATTATATATTTTTTTATTTTATTTTTTATTTATTATATATATATATATATATATATATATATATATATATACAACAAAACACCTACATGGACGTCTCTGGATGCACTACCTGTCTACATGAGTTTGGGTTAATTCTGGACTATAATGGTACAACCGGGTCTCCTAAAAGTCAGAGAGTCTTAATAATTAGTAATTAATCTTTACAGGGGTTAACTCACAACTTTGATTTGTTTTTCTTAGGAACACAATATAGCACGGCCTGCCCTACCATGGCTAAATATAGTCAAAGCACACCACTACACTAGCCATGCAAAATATAGTCGATATGTATCTCAAACTTAACCATGACTAAGGCCATTTATATATATTATTAGGCTATAATAAATAAATATACAATATTGTATTTAAACCTATTTAGCTGTGTAATATCCAAAATAAATTCAAACTAATTCTACTAAATTATGGCAACCTAATATGGCTCTCCCAAGTAGGTTTGGCTAGGTTAGGGTCCATATATTTTTAATCAAATCGAACTCGAAAAGTCAACCCATGATCTCTTGTGTCATCTTAATAAATAGCACATGAGGACTCGATTGAGTGGCACACCCTTGGCATGTGCGTCGTAGACTCAAAATGGTCAAAACCACATATGGGTAAATAGTTGATCTCTCTGCGAGTTTTAAACTTACGTTGGAAGTTAGGTCAAGAATTACGGGGTAAATACTAATGGCCTAAATTTGATCCGAAGTTGTGTGAAGTCAAAAGAATGCTAGGAAGAAAGTTTGGGTGGAACATGATATATCAAATGAAGGTGGACTAGTCTACTTCAATATTACGAAGGAAGTTTTGAAAGATTGGCATTTTTTATGCTACAAAAATCAAAGCTACGAAAAAATAACTATAGTCACAAGAAAAAGATAATATATTCAGATAAATACAAATCATATAAAAAAAATAAAAAAATATCCCAAAAATTAGGATCCTTACACTGTGACTAGCAATTGTGACATGATAGTAAATAGTAGTGACTTTGTTTTAATTGCTAATATTCTGCTGCACACTCTATTTACCCCCTTTAGAGTATATTGCTAGTATACGATCCTACAATTGGTATTAAAGCTAGTTAATTGACAAGTATAACCGTTTTATTAATTTGATATACCCTCTAGAGACACTATCACATGGCTAATACACGTGAAGGAAAATCTACCAACATACCTCAACTATTGATGGAACCAACTACACATACTGGAAAACGAATGAGCTTTACTAGATATCGTTAGATTTGACCATTAGTCAATTTTATTGATGGCTACAAAAAGCAACACGTATAGTTGCTGATGGAGCCCTTATTGATAAACCATTCGACAAGTACACTGATAATGAAAAAAATAATCCAGTCTTGACGCTCGTACTATTAACGCATTATTTTGTGTAGTAGACATGACTGAATTTAATAGGGTATCCACTTGCACATTATCTCACGAAGTATGGAAGCTTCTAGAGGTGACTCATAAAGGCACGACTCAAGTCAAAAAATCAAAGATCAGTAGATTGACTCAGGAGTACGAGGCATTCAAGATGAAGCCAGATGGGGACGATTAATCGATGTTCACCATTTTCTTGACATCGTAAATTCGTTATCTTCTTGGCAAGAGTAAGAGTACAACAATCACGAGATGATTCACAAGGTATACGAGGTCTCATAAAGAACTGGAACCCCAAAGGCCACAACAATCATTGAAGAAAACAATCTCATAACAATGTCGCTTGAAACACTCATGAGGAAGCTGATGACTCACGAGCTGGACTTACAAGATTTTGAAGAATCACCACCCAAGGAGAAATTAATTGCTTTCAAGGCACAACACAAAAGAATAGTTGAAGAGGAGTTTGAAGACGATGACTAAGACGGTGAGGAGCACACTCTCTTGGTAAGAAATTTCAAAAAGTTTGTGAAGTTCAATCGTCGAAGCAAGAACCCTCACAACAACAACAACCATGGCGACGAAGAGCAAATATGCTATGGATGCAAAAAAGAAAAGACACATCAAGAAAGACTGTTCGTCAGCATCATCGACCAAGAAGGGTAACAAATATCATGCCCTAGTTCCAAAATACATAGGAACTGAAATGCAAACATGTCAGCTAATACATACTAGAATAAGTTCCCAATTAATGGACTTTTGCTAGACGTACTACGCTGTCTAGTAACAAAATATAAAGTAGCTAAACTATATCTCAATCTACAATAATGAAGGAATATAAAGAATGAACACAATAATTAAAGTTGGCCACCTAGTAATATATATGTTCGAACGAGCTCGAGAAAAATGTAAGCTTGCAAATAATAGGCTAAAATAACAGAGTAAATCAAGGATAACAAAATTGGAAGAATGTAATAAAAATATCAACCATATGCCTGAAATCTCGATGCAACAATCAACATCTGTCCAACTACTCTATACTAACTGCACAACTAATACTTGGAATGATGACCAGGTCCTTAGAGGAACATAACAATATACAGAAAAAATATGCCAATATAAACTGAATAAATATAAATAGGGAATAAATAGCTCGGGTCATAACATGGTCTAATATTCCACCACTTAAACAACGAACCACCCTACAACCAAACAAGAACAAGGAGTGGTACACCATTCCATGATAAGACACTATCCTATGCCATAATACAAACTAAACCTAACCGCTATGTGAATGCAAATTGAAGACGAATTTGGTACATATGAGTGGGCAAAAGTATAAAGCATAACATCCTTTAGAGGCTTTCGTATGAACTAGTATACATCCGGACCATATCTAACGTGTAGTCAGGACCACTTGTCACGACCCGCACTCTAGAGTAAGGGCACGAGAAGTGGGTACGTCCAGCCTACACGCAGTGTCAGTGGTAGAACGCTGTCCTAGGTCACAACATCTAACAATATAAGGTACTTGTACAGTATATACACTTCGAATGGAGGTGACAATACAGAAATACAGTCTCAATCACATCTAAGGCAGAATACTTTAAAGATAGATAGATATGAAATGAATCCACAAAAGATACAAATGGATAGAGAGTCTAAGTGTCTATGATATCACAATAATCCAGAAATATCCAAAACTCAAATACAGTAATCCAGAGAATAAATACAACTAAAAATCACTACTCTAGACTAAATGTGTGTCATACACTGCTAATGGATCCTGCTGGAGATCCAGGTCACAGCAATCCTCTAGGGTAGTCCCATAATATATGGTACAGAGCGCCTCGTCCTCATCCTCTGTAATATTTTTAACAGGTCTAGTCCAGGACAGGAGCGAGCACAATATATCTCATACAAATCATAACAGGTTTGGAAAATATAAACATGCTAGAGAGTAAGATACATGAAACTGAAAGAACAACATGGTATAAAAGAGAGAACTGTAAGTAAATAGCTACAATATATATAGAGAACTATCAGTGACTAGTGAATAAGAGTACAAGATAAACATGTGAACAGCTGGATGTGGATTTATGGCTATACTAAAGAGGTGATTCATGACTACACTACTTTGGAATTATTCACATGTTTAGTTCTAATCCATCATCCCCAATCAATAGACAAGGATCTAGTCAAGTTATGTTAAGATTCATGACTACACTACTGGCTCATAATGAGTGATACATGAATAGATTCGTGAAGGCTCTGTGATTCATGAGAGTACATGAATCATAAGCAGATTCATGATATATTAATGATATAGAAGCATGAGATACATGAGTAAGTGAAACACACGAGACATGAGTATTTGATGCTCCCGAGAGGGATAATATCTCATGAAGAGATCCATATAGTACAAATCCGTGTTACCAACGTGACATCATTCAAGTAAAGTAATCTAAAGCAGGAACATAATCCAAAGCAAGATATGAAATGATCAGAGAATGTACTCGCCTGATATCTGTATGTCTGAAGAGAATATACTGTCTGAGGAGTGGTGCCTGGCTCCTATAGAATAGTACAAGTCACAACATGTCCAAAATAGTAAAATAGACTGCTACAATACATTCTACATGATATTCGGGTCAATATAGGCTAAAGTCAACCTCTGGTCAACTCTAATCAACTATACTAGTCAAACTAGGTCAACTAGGTCAAGCCTAACCCAAACAAGTCTCACTAAGCCAAGCCAGTCTATTCTAGCAAGCACACATCATCACAAGGCCATACAAGCCTCACAACACAATCTTATGTGTATACATGCCATAAACACATAGGCTATCACATAGGGCTACATCCCATAGGCTATATGCCATATAGTCTATATGCGACACACATATTTCACACATATTTAATTACCACATCCACCTATAGACTAATCATATAGGCATATATATATATATATATATATATATATATAATATATATATATATATTATATAATAATATATTATATATATATATTTTATATATTAGATATTATATATATATATTATATATTATATATAAAATATATATATATATATATATATATACATATATATATATACATACATATTACATATTTAACAATTTATATAAAATATATACATAATAGAGGGATATAGTGTGGCATGTGTGTGCACATAGGGTGTTAATATTGTGTGTGTCCAATATGAGAAAGAATGTAAACAGTTCTCAGTTTTGAAATGTGTGTGTGTGTATGGAACATAGGCTAGGGTGTATCTCAGGTTTCAAAATAGTGAAATGTGTGTCAATGTTTCAAATGTGTGTGTGCGTGAGTACAACCTAGGCTAGGGTGTGTGACAGGAAAGAGTGTTAGTAGATAGGAAAACAGTGTACACATTTCAGCCAGTGTGGGTGAGTGATGTGTGTATAGGTGAAAGTGTTCAGCAGTGCACAACATGTTCTCAGGTTTGTGCTTAGGTGTGTGTCAATAGGTTTCAGTTTTGTAGATAAGTGTGTGTGTGTATAGGGATATTATGAAACAGTATACAAATTACAGTGTCTGGATTTTACAGTGAATGATGGTGTGTGTGTATATGTCATGGGAAAATAGTGTGAATATTCAATGTGTCTCAGATCATGTGTGTGATGTGTATGTGTAATATCAGTGTTCATACATAACAGTTCTCAGGATTTAACATATGACCGTTCAGTTAAACAGTCCTAATCAATTCAAAAATCCAAGAATTCCAATCAATATGAATCCCTAACATGTACATTATCACTCAGATACATATAGGTGTATTAACATTGCAATAATCGTTTAGAATTCAGTCTAAGAATATATTAATCTCAGGATTTCAACATTTCAAAAAACATGTATCAGTAATATTAGGGAAACCCACATCGAATTCAAAATTACAACTAAATAATCAATCAAATGGTTGGTAAGCACTTGTGTATGTGTAAGAGTGTCAAACATAGTATCTGTGTCCAACCAAGTGGACACAATCATGTCCAAGACACTAAAACCAATACGAACACACTCAGTGCACAGCCTCGTGCACGTGTGCACGCGTGTCTAGCACGTGACACATGACACGACACAACACGAGTGCGTGTCTAGAGATATGCCTAGGGTAGGGCTACAACCCTGAGACCCTGACACGTGTCCACAAGACACCTAGACACGACACGAAGCTCGTGTCAGCAGCGCCTGTGGCACGCTCGCGCACCACAAGCAACGACCAATTCGGGCCCGAAAGCGTGTCTGACTCGACACGACGTAACTCAAGACTCGAGGGGGCTCATGTCAAGTCACTGCCCCTCGGTCCTCGCCAAGTGGTGCGTGTGAAATTACCGTGTCCAGTGAGAAATACAACCCGAGTAGCAGGACAGTGTCCCGCTGCTGCAACAGTGAGTTCGTGTCCACGTACTGACACGACACGACACAAAATCATCCACCAATGACACAAAATCACACACGACCTATAGATCCACAAATCTATTCAAACACAATTCCAAAAATAGTACAAAACATTGGGTGTGGCATTTCATCGAACACCTAGTTCTATGTTAGGATACGTGTCCGATACGGACACAAAATCAAATGCAATTGCAAAAAAACTTACACTACAGCTAGGGGACACCTAGATCTAGGCTACCATACAAAGAAAACAGAATTTAAATGCAATTTGAAGGGTTTACCTATAGGATGTCAAATGGCAAAAAAAGCTCCAAATCGATTGATTTTCGTTGCTAGCCAAATCCTCCAAATTGTTCCCAAAGTGAAATTACTCTCCTTGAACATCAAATAGAGGATGATTAGAATCTATTGCAAAAGATTTGGATAAAGGAATTAAAATAGATTTATTATGAATTTGGAAAGATGGAGATTACCTTTCCTTTCAAAGAGTTGGAATGATACAAAAGAGGCAAGAACAAGTGAAAGAGATATTTTATAGGGGGAATACCAATATTGGCCGGCCACTATAGGCGAAATTTAGGATTAGGGTTTCATGGCATGGGCCTTGGGCCAAGTTGCATTAGTCATGGAAATAAATTCCTAAGTTATAAGTCATTGAACCTAATCTCCATTTCTTCTAAAAACTAGATTCTAATTGACTAAAATTGGGTTGACTTAAGTTAGACTAGGGTCTCACCATGCTAACCAAGTCACCATAGCTAGGGTTAATATCTAGTTTAGTCTACAAAGTCTTTACTAGCCAAAGTCAAAAATAGCAATCACCAATTCAATAAATCAAAATAAATTCAAAAATTCACAAATCACCAAAATATCTTCAAGCTAAAATGTGGTAGTGACAAATCTCTCCTCCTTAAAAAATTTCGTCCTCAAAATTAAAGACGAAACTAAACTGATGAAAAGGATAGACAATCATACCTCAAGGTCCAAAAAGAAATGTGTATCGCTCGCATCTCATCCTCCCGCTCCAAGGTAGACTCTCGTAGAGAATGTTGCCTCCATGTGACACGAACTAAGGGTATCACCTGGTTTCTCAGTACCTTCTCTCGGTGATCCAGAATCTCCACTGGCTGCTCTGGATAACTGAGAGTAGGTCCCACCCCAATCTCCGAATGGTCAAGTACATGGCTAGGATCAGCCACATACCGTCTCAACTGTGATATATGGAATATATTGTGGACACCCACTAGTGCAGGTGGAAAGTCTAGCCTGTAAGTCATGTCACCGATCTCCCGTTGATCACGAAAGGTCTGATGAAGCGTGGGCTAAGCTTCCACCTCCACCAAAACGTATGGTACCCCAAGTCGGAGATATCCTCAGAAAAACCATGTCTCCGACCTAAACACAAATAAGGTCTCAAGTTACTAAATAATCAAACATGATCAAACAAACACAAACAAACCACAAACTACTTCTAATCCTATCTCTAATCTGTACCTCAAACTCCAAAGGCCTCCGGTGGCTATCGGCCCAATGCCGATGTCTGTCCTGTGCCACGCAAAGTCTGTCCCTGATGAGCTTCACCTGCTCGGCTGCATCAACAACCATCTTAAGTCCCAATAAAGCTCGCTCTAAAATATCATCCCAAGATAAGGGTGTACGACATCTACGCCTGTACAGAGCCTCGAAAGGTGATATCTTAATGGTGGCCTGATAACTATTGTTGTAAGCAAACACTACCAAGTGCATGTGATCCTCCCAAGATCCTCCAAAATCCAAGACGTACGTCCTCAGCATGTCCTCGAGTGTCTGAATAGTCCTCTCTGACTGTCCGCCCATCTGGTGGTGGTATGCAGTACTAAACTTGAGTGAGTGCCCAAACTAGTCTGCAGAATCTGCCGGAAATGGAAAGTAAAGTTACTATCCCGATCCGAGACAATGCTGACCAGAACTCCATGAATCCTGACAATCTGCTGTATGTACATCTCTGCAAGCTCTTAGTAGATGTACCACTTTAAAAGGCAAAAAGTGGACCGATTTGTTCTACCTGTCTACGATGACCCAAATCGAGTCTTTCCCTCCTGGTGTACGTGGCAATCCAGAAACAAAATACATCGTGATATGCTTCCACTTCCACTTTGGAATAGGCAATGGCTGCAAACAAACCTCCTGGCCTTGCCTCTCTGTCTTGACCTGCTGACAGACCAAACATCAGGCTACGAAGCGGGGTACCTCCTGCTTATCTTTACCTGATGATAACCTGACCTCAGATCAATCTTCGAGAAAACCCGAGCTCCGCTCAACTGATCAAAGAGATCATCGATCCGCGGCAGTGGATATCTGTTCTTGTTCGTCAGGTTGTTGAGTGCCCTGTAGTCGATAAACATCCGTACCGACCCATCCTTCTTGGATACAAAGAGTACCGGTGCACCCAAAGTGAAGAACTCGATCGGATGAAGCCCTTGTCCTGCAGTCATGTCTGCTTCTTTAATTCCACCAACTTACTGTTGTTCACTCGATAGACATGCTGAGAAATCGGTTCCGTACCGGGAACCAAGTCTATCGAGAACTCAACATCCCTGCTTGGTGGAAGTCCTGGCAACTCTTCTGGAAAGACTTCCATGAACTCTGCAATCAAGGGATGTGGAGCCGCTGCTCCTCAACTAAAATCTCGCAAAAAGTCTGCTGCCTTGCTCGCCGCCGTCAGGTGTACTCGAACTTGGCTCTCCTGGCGCTCAAACAGAACTCTACCCCCACGACAATCTATGCTGGCATGATGCCTGCTCAACCAATCCATACCTAATACGATATCGTATTTCGAAAGTGGCATGACGAGCAGATTCACCTCTAACTCTTGGCCTCCCATAATAACACTCCGCCCTCTGCAAACATCACTCACGAGGATAACACCACCCCGGTCGTGATCTTGCAGGTCCTAGGCAATGGTTCAGATACAAGGCAGTGTCTAATAGCAAATGATACCGACACAAAACTGTAAAAAGACCCAGAATCAAATAGAGCAAAAGTTAGAATGGAGTCGAGAAGAACTGAACCTGCAATCAACTCTCTAATGGCCTCTGAATCCTCGATCGCCATGGCGAAAGCTCGCCCTTGCTGACATCCCCGAGCCTGCTGCTGATGCTGGATGAATCTCTGCTGTTGAGTCTGCATTGGTCCCTTCTGCTGCCCTACCGGAGCCTTAGCTTCCGCTCCCTGTACTGCTTTGTCTGTGAACTAAGTGCACTCCTTCAGCAGATGATCAGCTGCTCCACATAGTAGGCACCTGCCCAATCTTTTCCTACACTCACTCCACCCATGCCCCGGCTTCTTACAGTAAGCATAGCTAGTGGTCTGCTGTCTCGGTGCCTGCTGCTGCACCCTCGGCTGCTGATGCTGCACCTGCTGGAAAGGTGCCCGGCCCTGCTGCTGAAACTGCTACGGCTGGAACTGCTGCTGATGCATCTGCCTCTGCAGCTACTAGTGCTAAAATAAAGCCTCTTGGCCTGTCCCCCGTTGATGTTGGCTACATGGAAATCCTGACCTCTCTTCAGTTTCAACCCCAGGTCGTCCTTCGCTGCCATAGCTCCTGTGAAGATCTCCACGAAGGTAGTATTTCGGTCACTCTTAGTCAGTGACCGAACCTCCCTGATCAACGCTCGACAGAACTTCCTAGCCTTCGTCTTCTCCGCCAGATCATCTATAAACCTAGCCAACCGATAAAACTCTCCGGCATATTCTGCAACTATCGGGTTCCCCTGAACTAGACTCTCAAACTGTGCCTCAATGCCTCCTAGTGCCACATCTGGAAAGAACTGTTCCTTGAACAGCTCCTTAAACTGCTCCCATGTCTGACCCTCTACTACCACTCGGAGATTTGTTTGGTACCAGGTATGGGCTAAGTCTTGCATCTGACTGCCCGCTACCTCTATATGAAGTCTGGCTGGTATCTTCGCCAGCCGAAAAATCTCCTCAATGTGCTCAATCCAATCATCTGTATAGTAAATGCCCTCGATGCCCAGGAAGTCTCTAGGATGCATCTTATGGAAGTCCTGGATATCCTTCTCCCTCTTGCAAGGCTGCTGTGGCCCCTGAGCAGACACCATCTCTATAGTCATACGGACCAGCTGATGAGCCTCGTCAATCCCCTGACGGAAGTCGGCAGTCTGACGTTGCTGCTGCTAATGAGACTCCAGAATCCTCTAGACGAAGGAGAATAGATGAGCAGCATCTACCATCCTTGTATGTGGAGGCTACTGTGGCGAAAGGATATCAGGAATCACCGGGTTCTGCCTCCTAACTACTGGAGGTGCTCCCCCAAAAGCAGCTGAAACGCCCACTCTTGAGGGCTGAACTGGTACTGCGGTACCGGGAACTGGCTGCTGAGGATGAGAGGTGGAAGACCCCTCTGCAGCATCCCCCGGTCTGGGGCGATGCGATCTCGTCTCGACCATCCTGGAGATACAGATCAAACAAGAAACAATTTTTGAGAATGAGTCAAAATATCAAAGGAGGAAAGTTTATATTCAAAGGAAGACAATAAGCAACAAAATGTAGATAAACAGAATCTGATAAGGAGTTTTCCTAATGTGATTGAGTACCTTCAAAATATCCTAATCCTATTGCAGGCTGTAGAGCAACTCTAGTTCGAATACCACTATATAAAACTAGACCTGTATGTCAAGACCCGCACCATAGAGTAAGGGCACGAGAAGTGGGTTCGTCCAGCCTACACCGCAGTATCGACGGTAGAACGCTGTCCTAGGTCACCACATCTAACCATATAAGGTACCTTTACAGTATATACACTCCGAGTGGAGGTAACAATACAGAAATACAGTCTCAATCACATCTAAGGCAGAATACGATAAGATAGATAGATATGAAATGAGTCCACAAAAGATACAAATAGATAGAGAGTCTAAGTGTCTATGATATCGCAATAATCCAAAAATATTCCAAAACTTAAATACAGTAATCCAGAGAATAAATACAACTGGAAATCACGACTCTAGACTAAGGGTGTGTCATCCACTGCTAATGGATCCTGCTGGAGATCCAGGTCACAACAATCCTCTAGGGTAGTCCCATAATATGTGGTACAGAGCGCCTCGTCCTCATCCTCTGTAATATTTTCAACAGGTCCAGTCAGGACAGGAGCGAGCACAATACATCTCATGCAAATCATAACAGGTTAGGAAAATATAAACATGCTAGAGAGTAAGATACATAAAACTGAAAGAACAACATGGTATAAAAGAGAGAACTGTAAGTAAATAGCTACAATATATATAGAGAACTATCAGTGACTAGTGAATCAGAATACAAGATAAACATGTGAACATCTAGATGTGATTCATGGCTATACTAAAGAGGTGATTCATGACTACACTACTTTGGAATTATTCATATGTTTAGTTCTACTCCCCCATCCCCCAATCAATACACAAGCATCCAGTCAAGTTACGTTAAGATTCATGACTACACTACTGGCTCATAATGAGTGACTCATGAATAGATTAGTGAAGGCTCTGTGATTCATGAGAGTACAGGAATAACAAGCAGATTCATGATAGATTCATGATATAGAAGCATGAGATACATGATGTAAGTGAAACACATGAGACATGAGTATCTGATGCTCCCGAGAGGGATAACATCTCATGAAGAGATCCATATAGTACAAATTCGTGTTACCAATGTGACATCATTCAAGTAAAGTAATCTAAAGCAGGAATATAATCCTAAGCAAGATATGAAATGATCAGAGAATGTACTCGCCTGATATCTGTATGTTTGAAGAGAATATACTGTCTCAGGAGTGGTGTCTGGCTTCTATAGAACATTACAAGTCATAACTTGTCAAAAATAGTAAAATAGACTGCTACAATGCATTCTACATGATATTCGGGTCAATCTAGGCTAAAGTCAACCTCTGGTCAACTCTAGTCAACTATACTAGTCAACTAGGTCAAGCCTAACCCAAACAAGTCTCACTAAGCCTAGCCAATCTATTCTAGCAAGCACACATCATCACAAGGCCATACAAGCCTCACAACACAATCTCATGTGTATACATGCCATAAACACATAGGCTATCACATAGGGCTACATCCCATAGGCTATATGTCAATATGCAACACACATATTTCACACATATTTAGTTACCACATCCACCTATAGACTAATCATATATATATATATATATATATATATATATATATATATATATGTGTGTGTGTGTGTGTGTGTGTGTGTGTGTGTGTGTGTGTGTGTACATATTACATATTTAACAATTTAGATATTATATATATATACATAATAGAGGGATATAGTGTGGCATGTGTGTGCACATAGGGTGTTAATATTGTGTGTGTCCAATATGAGAAAGAATGTACAACAGTTCTCAGTTTTGAAATGTGTGTGTGTGTGTGTGGAACATAGGCTAGGGTGTATCTCAGGTTTCAAAACAGTGAAATGTGTGTCTGTGTGAGTACAACCTAGGCTAGGGTATGTGACTGGAAAAAGTGTCAGTAGATAGGAAAACAATGTACATATTTCAGCCATGTGTGAGTGAGTGATGTGTGTATAGGTGATAGTGTTCAGCAGTGCACAACATGTTCTCAGGTTTGTGCTTAGGTGTGTGTCAATTGGTTTCAGTTTTGTAGATAAGTGTGTGTGTATAGGGATGTTATGAAAATAGTGTACAAATTACAGTGACTGGAATTTACAGTAAATGATGGTGTGTGTGTGTATATGTCATGGAAAAATAGTATGAATGTTCAATGTGTCTTAGATCATGTGTATGATGTGTATCTGTAATATCAGTGTTCATACATAACAGTTCTCAGGATTTAACATATGATAGTTCAGTTAAACAGTCCTACTCAAATCAAAAATCCAAGAATTCCAATCAACATGAATCCCTAACATGTACATTATCACTCAGATACATATAGGTGTATTAACATTGCAATAATCATTTAGAATTCAGTCTAAGAATACATTAATCTCAGGATTTCAACATTTTTAAAAATATGTATCACTAATATTGGGGAAACCAAATCAAATTCGAAATTACAACTAAATAATCAATCAAATGGTTGGTAAACACTTGTGTATGTGTAAGAGTGTCAAACATAGTGTCTGTGTCCAACCAAGTGGACACAATCGTGTCCAAGACACTAAAACCAACACAGGAACACACACTCAGTACACAGCCTCGTGCACGTGTGCACGTGTGTCTAGCACACGACACACGATACGACACAACACGAGTGCGTGTCTAGAGATATGCCTATAGTAGGGCTACAACCATGACACCTTGACACGTGTCCATGAGACACCTAGACACGACATGAAGCTCGTGTCAGCAGCGCCTGTGGCACGTGCGCACCATAGACAACGACCAGTACGGGCCCGAAGCATGTTCGACTCGACATGACGTGACTCAAGACTCGAGGGGGCTCGTGTCAGTTACTGCCCCTCGGTCTTCGCCAAGTGGCGTATGTCAAATCGTCGTGTCTAATGAGAAATACAACCAGAGTAGCATGACAGTGTCCCGCTGCTGCAACAGTGAGTTCGTGTCCACGTACTGACTTGACACGACACGAAAATCATCCACCAATGATACGAAATCACAGACGACCTATAGATCTACAAATCTATTCAAATAAAATCCCAAAAATGGTACAAAATATTGGATGTGGCATTTCATCGAACACCTAGTTCTAGGTTAGGATACATGTCCGATACGGACACGAAATCAAATGCAATTGACACGAAACTTATAATACAGCTAGGGGACACCTAGATCTAGGCTACCAAATAAAGAAAATAGAATTTACCTATAGGATGTCAAATGGCAAGGAAAGCCCCAAATCGATTGATTCCCGTTGCTAGCCAAATTCTCCAAATTTGTTCCCAAACTGAAATTACTCTCCATGAACATCAAATAGAGGATGATTAAAATCTATTGCAAAAGATTTGGATCAAAAAGGAATTAAAATGGATTTATTATGAATTTGGGAAGATGGAGATTACCTTTCCTTTTAAAGAGTTAAAATGATACAAAAGAGGCAAGAACAAGTGAAAGAGAGATTTTAAAGGGGGGAATACCAATGTTGGCCGGCCACCATAGGCTGAATTTAGGGTTAGGGTTTCATGGCATGGGCCTTGGGCCAAGTTGCATTAGTCATGGAAATAAATTCCAAAGTCATAAGTCATTGAACCTAATCTCTATTTCTCCTATTGAAACTAGATTCTAATTGACTAAAATTGGGTTGACTTAAGTTAGACTGGGTCTCACCAAGCTAACCAAGTCACAATAGCTAGGGTCAACATCTAGGTTAGTCTACAAAGTCTCAACTAGCCAAAGTCAAAAATAGCAATCACCAATTCTATAAATCAAAATAAATTCAAAAATTCACAATTGACCAAAATACCCTCAAGCTAAAATGTGGTAGTGACACCACTAAATGGATATATCATCTATGGACCCATAACTGGGCAACACTGAGGCCAAGTCGGTTATGTCATACACCTACTAATAGTCTTTCCCACCCACGCATCGCATAAGTCATATCCATGACTTATAACGCCCGTAGTTTCGTATTACGTATTTTGGTATACGTGTACGGAATCCTGAGCCATAATTACACTTGTCTTGCTTAGCTTGATCCTGGTTTAATCTTGCCTTAGTTTATTTTGCGTTCATCCTGGTTCGACTTGTCTTGACTGGCTAGTCTTGGGTTTTGTATTGGCATGGGTTAGTTAGCATTTCCTGGTTCATGTGGTTTATCCTGGCTTTGGCCTGTATTGGGTTCGGCTTGGTTGGGTTCAGTTTGGGTTGATGTGCAAACCCCTACCTACCACCATCCCTCATTTATTAACCCAACAACCATTTTCTCTCCTCATTCATTACTCATTTACTACTTCTTTTCTTCTTTCTCATTTCTTCTCCACCAAGCACCATCGTAGGCAAGTGCAACTTGCTTCATGGAGGAACTCAAGTTTTATTGTTCTATTATCCTCCTCGCGAGATTCTAAGACACTTTAGTACTTAGCATTTTTAGTTTCATTAGTTCATACCATGTAGATCTAGGTTTGTTGCATTTTTGGATTTCTCGGTTTTGATCTACTAAACTGGCTTGTTTTGAAAACTAAGAGTTCTATGTAGAAGGCCTTCTGATGTTACACAAGTTTGGTTTTAGAATGGTTGGATTTCATCGAGTCTTGACCGAGATGGGGGCTTTTCTTGAGCGCTTGAGCTTTTACGCCTGCTTGTCTTGGCCTTGGGAAGAAGATGAAATTTTACGCACACGTTCTTACGTGCTAGCATAGTATTTAGTTTTACGCCCACGGTTAACGTGCCAGCGTGGCATTTCCTCCTTTATGCACACGTTTTAACGTGCTGGCGTAGTGTTTCCCTTTTTTTATGCCCACATCTTAAACGTGCCATCGTAGTGTACCCTTTACGCACACGCATTGCCTGCCAGCGTAATCCTTTCTACGCCGAGTTCACTTGAACTCTCTGCGGGGGCCACTCGTGCTCGCATAGAGTCATACTCGCGTAGACTCTTCCTTGCGTGCGTAGAGTTTCAATTGGGTGCTCGTGCGCGTATAGTTCCACTTGCATAGGGTGCTTGCTAGCATAGAGCCTTGCCCGCGTAGAGTTCCCTCTCACGTAGGGCTCCCACTCGTGTAGAAGCGGTCTTTCCTTGGTCGTGCTCGTGTAAATCCACTTTTACGCTTGGGGCCTCTTGGCCTAGCATAAAGGTTCGCTAGCGTAGAGTCTTGAGCCCCCCTTTTCGTACCCGATTGTCTTTATGTCCTTGCACTTTTTATGAACTTGATAATCACGAATTGATTGACATGACTGGACTGATAATTGTACATGACACGATATAACAAGTGAATTAATATGACCTGACATGACATGATATGACATGACAAGATATGACAAGCAGGCCTGACGGAAACTATTAAATATTATTGCGATGGCCAGCATGACATGACAAGAATGAATGGCCTGGACACCGTGGACGATTGTGTTTGTACAAATGAACCAATACTGTCTCACATCATGTCTAGAGCAGGGATCCCTGAGTACCACGGTCAGGGGTACCTACTAAAATTGACTAAGGCTAATAACTAGAATAACCCAGTAGTCATGAAGAGATTTTCCAGCTACAGGCAATCCCGTTATCTGGGCGCGCTAGTGGCCTTGTAGCCTACCGACGAGTAGGGCACATTTCTAGTACACTGTCATGTGTTGCATCCTTCATGAACGGATATTCGACCTGAATAACCTGGATGGTCTGCAGGGCTTGTGGCTGTTGAAATATCTCATTGCATCTTGCTAGTAACTAGGCCTGTGATAGCCCTAGTTAGTTCAAGTATCAAGCCGTACTCATTGCTTGGTCGTGATTGATTTGATGGAGTCTAACCCAGTCTAGTCTTGTCAGGATCCTGTACAAGATTGTAACATGACTTGATTGCTTGTGCTTTATTTTATTGATAAATGGTGGAAAACCAAGTTCCGTTTAGATGAAAGTTACAATCCTGGTCCTTTTTTGGTTTAAGGATTGTAACCTAGCAATCTGAATAGTCCCATGGTTATCGTATCGTATATCCTCATGATTTTTCTATATCTCCAGTTTTAAAGGTGTTATATGTTTATGCTAATTGCTGGTTTTAGTTCTTAAGTGAAGCCTACTTTGTGGCACTTGCTCTTTCTGGGATCTGATCCAGCTGGTTTTACGTGGCCAGATATCGGAGCAGCTCCAGAGGATCTCCCTACCTTCTAGCCAGATGGTGACCACCAGGCGTAACCCTGGCGTAACCCAGCATTCCAGGAATGGTGAAGCTTCGCCGGTGCCCACCTTAAGACGATTCGTTGGTTCGTCTAGGGATCGCCCGGTGAGGATGCGACGCCAGGCTGCTGAGGATTTGCTGTTGGCGATAGCCGTCGATGGGTGGATGTGTTTGTAGTATTTGGCCGTCATGAACCTGGACCATAAGTTATGGCTCGTGCGAAGCCTCTACCATAATTTATCGAGAAAGCATTAATGATGTAGGAAAGTTTGGTGAATCCCAGACCCACCTCTTCTGTTTTATGGGCCATAGTATTCCAACTAGCCCAATGGTGCTTGTCTTAGCCACCACTGAGACCCCAAAGGAAGTTGCTGAAGATACTTTCGATGTAGGATAGAAATTTTTTAGGAGGGGAGTAGGCTGCCAGGGTATAGATAGGAATGGAAATGAGGACGTATTTGATGAGGATGATTTTACCTCCGGGGGAAAGGGTGGAGTTGTGCCAGCCCTCGATCTTCTTCCTGATACGGGTGATCAGGTATTCGAAGATCCCGGCGTTAGATCTGTCATAGACAAGGGAGCACCCCAGGCAGTGGAATGGAGGGTGCTGGACGGAGAATGAGGTGGTGGAGGAGATGCTCGCCACTTGTTCTCTCTTGAGGTTATGGTAGGTATAGATTACACTTTTATCCCGATTGATCTTCTGCCCCGAGCACCTTTCGTATCTCTGAAGCATGTTGTGTACGACGTCCACTGATACCAAAAACCCTCGAAAGAGAATATGAGGATATCGTCTGCGAAGGCCAGGTGGGTGATGATCGGAAAACCGCTGGCGGTGTGGTAATGCTGGAAGTTGGGGGTGCTCGGCATCTTATTAAGGTTTCTGCTTAAAGCGTCCGCCGTGATGATGAAGATGAAAGAGGATAGGGGGTCACCTTGCCTAACCCCGCGACTAGATTTGAAGAATTCATCCGCAAAACCGTTGATAACTGTGGAGAACCACGATTTGCTGATCGATCTCCACACGATGTTGGTCCAAGTTTCGGAAAATTCGAAGGCTCTGAAGACCCAGATCATGAATTGCCAATCTAGTATGTCGAAGGCTTTTTCTATGTCTAATTTAATGGCTATGTTGTCTCCTCTAGCAGGGTGCTTCATGCAGGTGACCAACTCTTGGGCCAGCATGATGTTATCTTGGATGTTTCTAACCCGTACGAAGCTGCTTTGCTCTTCCGAGATGATCTTGGGGAGGAGGCATGCCATACGGTAGGCATAATCTTGGACATGATCTTGT
This sequence comes from Iris pallida, assembly GCA_029216955.1. NCBI lineage: Eukaryota > Viridiplantae > Streptophyta > Magnoliopsida > Asparagales > Iridaceae > Iris > Iris pallida. The sequence continues at coordinate 3,453,105 of JANAVB010002398.1, forward strand.
TGGTGAAGGTGCAGAGACTGATTGGGTGAAAGTCACAGAAGCTCTCAGGGTTGTCTTTCTTCGGGATGAGGATAAGGTTGGTGCTCGAGATGGCCCTGGGGTATGTGGCTCCCTGGAGGAAGGCGGAGGCCGCACTGTGGATGTCGCCCTTGATGATGTCCCAGCACTTACGGGAAAATGTTCCCAAAAATTCGTCTGGCCCGGGCACACTGAGTTCGTCGAGGGCCCAGACGGCTGCTTTGACTTCGTCTTCGGAAAGGGGCTGTTCGAACCGGGTGTTGTCTGTGTCGCTAATGAGATGGGGGACCTTGTCAAGGAAGGTATTGTCTTTGGTGACCGTATCCTTGGAGAAGAGTCTGGAGTAGAAGTTCTGAGCCGACTGTTGGATGCCCTTGGGGTCGCTGATGTTGGTGCCGTCGTCACCCGTAATCTGTGAAGGGTGAGTTTTTGTCTGTGACCATTGACACAGGCGTGAAAGTATCTCGAGTTGTTGTCCCCATCGCTATCCCATTTGATCCTTGCTTTTTGTTTCCAAAAATTCATCTCAATTTTCAGCCCCAATTTGAGGATGGCTTTGGTGAGACTCAGGGCTTTTCTGGTAATAGGCGAACGGTCGGTCATGTGCCTAGCCTCGGTGCGAGTAACGTCGTCCTCAGCTTCACGAATGGCTTAAAAATATCGCCATAAGCTTGCTTGCTCCTGGCAGCAAGAGCTTTCCTTGTGGCCTGGAGCTTGTCTGCCACCCGTTTGAGGGGATCGAGGGAGTCCATACTGTACCATGCTTCCTAGACCACTCCTAAAATTATGGGTGCTCGGTCCAAAGGTCCAGAAAACAGAAGCTTTTCCTGGGCTGGTTGGAGGTTCTAGCAATTTCAACTAGCAGGGGGCATGGTATGATTCGGTGGCATTGAGGTGAGAGAGCTTGGATGTAGTCCCCATCCCTATCCAGTAGGCATTAGATAAAGCCCTGTTTAGGCGGAAGTATTACCGTCGGTTGCCATCCTACATGTTGTACCAGGTAAATGCGTTGCCGGTGAACGGGAGAGAAGTGAGGTGAGTGTTGAATAAGAAGCCGTTGAAGTCTTGTATGGCAGTGAGGGGGGAGGACGTCCTCCAAGTTTTTCATCTCTGCAGGTGATCACATTGAAATCCCCTATGCAAAACCAAGGGAGATTATGGTTGTGGTTGTTGATGTTCAGGAGGTCGTTCCAGAGTTGTCTGGGGTCCGCGATGTCGCAGCTGCCGTGGATCACAGAAAGGATGGCGCGGTTAGGGATCAACGGGTGTTTCATCCAGCAGGAGAGGGCTTGGCTAGAGTCTTAGATGACTCCGATTTGAATGGCCTTAGAGCAGAGGATCCAAATGTCGTGTCTGTCTGCTATGGCCGAGTGAAAGCCTAACTGAAGTTGGATGGATTTAATTTTCTTGTAAAGGATTGGGTTCGATGATAATCAAGATGTCGATCTTGTTAGTTTTCTTAAGGCTGGTAATTCTCCTTATAGTAGGTTTGTTCGCCAGACCGTGGATATTCCAGGAGAGAATGTTCAGCATTATTGGAGGTTTGGATGGGGTTGGTTGGACCGCTTAGCCGCAGACCTTGTGTGCATAGATAGGGACTTAGCGGTCGCTTTTTTGTCCAATTTCGGGGTGGCGGAGGAAGACACCCCTGCCTTTTTGGAATATGTGCTGGGATCCTTGTGGCTTTTTGGGTGGACAACTGTTTCTCCTGCCGAGTCGAGATCGGGTAGCTCCGGCGAGATGAGGAGGGAGTCGTCGGTGATTTCAATCTGGTCACTTTTCGCTTGGAGGGGAAATCCTGCGGCGATGACCTGTAGGCCTCTACTAGCCTGCTCTAGCCCTAGAATAGCCAGAGTGTCTATGGCGGAGTTGCCGAGCGTTGTGTGGTGGTCGGTGGTGATCGGGGGAGCTAGGAGGGCATCCTCTGCGTCTTCTATGGGTGGGTTGCTGAGTTCCTTCCGTTTTGTTCCTTGATCGTCAGGGAGAGTCATCTCCTTGGGGGGGTCGATAGCTTCTACCACGAGGGCGTCGAACTGATTAGACAGATGTAGGGCAGGTGGGTGGTAGGGGATCATGGCTTTCTCCGATGGGTTGCCACTGTCGGACTTCCCATCACTGGAGTTGAATCTGATGTGGGAGTTTAGTAGGGGCAACAGGGGTGGTTGGGAGGATTTATGATGCCGGGACCCTTTAGGAGTGGGTTCTGTGCTCTCAGGTTTCTTCTTCCTGAGTTTTGGGTGGAGACGGAGGCAATACTTGGATAAGTGACCACGTAAATGGCAGTGAGTAAAGAAGATGATGTGATTGTCGTAGATGATTTGTTGGGTGTGGGTTCGGTCACCAAGTTCAATGAGTATGTGGCTTAGGGTTTCTTTGGTGAGGTCGAGCTCCACACAAATCTTGGCGTAGTGAGCTTTTGTCAGATTGCTGGTTTCTGCAGCGGCGGCAACGAAAGTCCCGAAAGAGTTGGCTATACGCCTAAGGGCCACTGGAACTAAGCAAACGAGGGGGTGATTGGGTAGGGTGGCCACCGTAGTTGAGTTTTTCTCAGTGTTAAAGTCCACTGACCACTTGATAATCTTCATCTGGTGGGCGTCAACTCTTCCGGTACCTTTGGACCACACTGTCCTGTGGTCAAGGTCTGATGAAAGGTGTAGCAATATATGTCTCGGGTCTAGGGGTGCTACCCTATACTCAGGCACCAGCCGCCAGCTGGCGATTACCTCTGCGACCCTGGCGAGTTTGGGACAGCTTGTAAAGAATTTGAGGACAAGGGAGTAGGGGAATGCGGTGGCCAGGGACGAGAGTTCCTGGGTGGAGAAAGGCACCGTCGGTATGGGAGATATCGACGAATACTCTACTTCTGGAAGGGGGACGTCCAGGATCATAGGCTCCTACTTGGGGGCCTTATGCGAACGAAGGATGTCGGCAAAGGAAGGGGTCTCCAGAGCAGGTCTGGTTAGAAGAAGAGTCGTTCCGGCGAGAGAGAGCCCAAAAGGGGGAAGGAGCCCGGAGAAGGAGAGGGCAGGGTTGCACCCGAAAGGGATGGGGGTGCCACGATGGTGGGGCCAGGAGGAAGGAAGAGAGCGCGTTGAGGGAGCGCCAGCACCGGGGGGGGCCGAAGACCTGAGGGAAAAGAAAATTGGCTTCATCCGAGAGCAACATAACGTCGGTCGACGACGCTGGCGGAGGGTGAGAGGATGGAGGAGGAATATAGGGGGTGGAA